>CM056739.1:27017610-27145275 GCA_029844215.1 Przewalskia tangutica | reverse complement strand
TTTGGCAATTAGCATCGCTGTGCCGGAAAGCAGAATCGCGTTCCTCCTTCCTGGCCATGCACGCATTCGCCTCCCGCATCGCCAGACGATGTGTTGTGTCGATAAGTTGTCCCTCATTATTTTTAGTCTTGGCATTGGAGATAATGTGTGGAATTAAGTTTGGGGTGTCTTATTTTATTTTAAGTCTTTTGTTGTTTTATGTGTTCATGAGTCATAATTTTTTTATGGAGCAAGCGTGTTATAGTTGCTAAAGATATTGAGTGGATAAGTGAGATAATGTAATGGAATTAGCGACAATCGTACTTAAGTTAGATATGCCAAAAATTCATGACATCAATTATTTGGGATATTTAAGCTTTTTGTGTATCGAGTTATGGAAAGAAATGTTGAAAATGTCTAGAAATATGTTTGCTTGTTATTTGAGTAGAAATAGTTAAGATGTACATATTTAGGGAAATGATTGACACCTTGTTCTTTGATAGCCACTTCCTATCATGCATTACATATCCTCGCAGAAATTGTATCCTAGTCGGCCCTTTGAGGCTAGCTGGCGCAAATATGATCTTTCTTTGACACTGATTATTCTTTTGTGGTGCCATAAGTAATGTTGAAAACTCTTGGAATGAAAAGTGTTGAAAAAGAATAAAAGAGAGTATGAATTTGATGCTTGATGAAAAACATGCGTATGTTAGGGGTGCTTGTTATTTATGATATATCTCATTCTCTCGAAAAGAAAGAGGGAGAAAATAGGTATGAAATTGAAAAGAAATTCAAAAGAAGGAAAAAATGAGTTGAATGAAAATGTTTGTAGTGCGTAATTGAGCCTAAATGCCTGCTTTTACCTACTGACCTAAGCTTTACATTCAACCGGTGAAAGTCTGATGTCTTTAATATGTATGTCTATGATTAGTGGAGAAAAACAAGTAAGCAGATCTATAGCGTTTGGGAAAGATGAAATGAGATTGGCGTGCATAAGTTAGGTATTTGTATTTCCAATTGATCGTGATCTAAGTGAATTTGCGAAATATCTAACTTGAAATTCTAGATTGCTAATTATTAATGCGATGTATGTTACAACATATTATCTGACTTTCATTCATGATTTTGAAGAAGCATTGTTATAAGCTATTTGATCAATTGCATAGAGTCTTTTATTGCTTTATTTTTATTTTTGTTTTGTGTTTTACTCGAGCGAGTAAAGTGTAAGTTTAGGGTGTTTGTTAAGTATATTTTGTATACACTTTTGAGTTCTTTTTAGTTAGTATTTTACTCTTTTATTTTAGATTTAATATAGTGTTAGGTGTATTTCTCTTTCGTTTGTGTCCTGACTAGTGATGCAGGTCGTAAGGGAAGATACTACTTACGAGGATGAAATAAACAGCGAGGATGAAAGTTGCTGAAGCAAAGGAATGAAGCTATAAAGTGCCAGAAGAAACGAAGAAATCTGCGATTAGGACAAAAATCAAAGAGGCACCGCGATGGTAGGACAAGTAGCACCAGCGTACCATTGAGCGCGGAGAAAAATTAGTAGGCGTAAAGTTGTCGAAAGCCGAAACACCATCGAAGGCATGCAGTGCCATATTTCAGCTACGGTGATTCCATTTGAATAAGCTTTGATGGTGTAAACGGATAAAAATCGATTAAAGTCGATTTTTGTGAGGGTAAAAGATGCAGATTAAGGTTTTTTGAGATATAAATACCTAAACCTATCATTATTAGATTATCATACTTTGGAGAGGAAACGGCGGCGGCTCTGGCGACGATTGAAGACATCTTATTGTTCAAGTTATTTTCTTTCTTTTACTTTATTTCGATTTATGTTGAATTTTGTATTAGTTATTGACATGTGATGTTTAGGAGCTAATTACTTTAGTAGGGTTTCCATCGAATCTTATGACTCTTTCATATAGTTAATGCATTAGTTTTTGAGTTCTTGCTTGACGTATTAAGATCTATTCAATATTGTTATGATTTCTTGATAATTAACTAGTTATTAATTGTCATCACTTATATGATTTCGAATCAAAAGTCTGAAAAGTGAGATTTGAATATGCTGTAATTGTCTAGACATTAGGTTAAAATTGTGGACTAAAGTACCCCGATACTTGTGTAGTAATTAAAGGTTATTGTTCTTAATTCTCTTGTGTGGTAAAACTTATCATAGAAATATAGAAGGTTTACGCACTGGGTTGAACTCTTTGTATGTCAGAACGAGGAATATAATGTGATTAGTTAACTGTTATCTTAATAAGAAGTAGAATCATTAGCGTTGCATTAACTGCGTGAAAGAGTGGATAGTTGAAGAAGTGAAACCATATTTCATTCATAAGCTGTTATAAACCCAAAGTATAATTATCTTTAGTTTATTTTTACGCACCTAGTCATCAATCTTAAACTAAGAAGCGTCGACCAAATAGATACCGTAGAATGAATACTTAGGTACTTAATAAACCGGTCTCGTGAGCGATAAAATCGGTCTTACGGATCTTTATTACTTGAGCGATACGTAACTTGCGTAAGCGCTTAGAAATATCCGCAAGTTTTTGGCGGCTGTTGCGGGCCGACGTCTTTATTAAGATCCTTGAGGTGGCGGTGGCGTCACATTCAAGACAACTCATTATCGTGAAACAGGCTAATCATCATGTCGTTAATGTAAGTCTTGAAGTAAATGGGTTTGAGGTGTTTAACCATATATTCTATAAGTGCGCCAAATACTGTGCTAAAGTGTCCCTAGACGGGGTATCGGCTATTGTTGCCCATTCTGCGTCTTCCACACAAATATCACTTTTCAGGCTATACGTCGCCGCCGATAAGCGAGTATAAAAATTTAGCTTAACATGATGTCGGCGATTGCAACTCGTTTTCAACCCAAGTAGTCCTTCAGTACACAACATCAGTGCACTTAGTCTTTGTGGAAACCTTTAAATATATGGAACTTAGAATATAACTTTGGAATGAAATAACAACCGTATGAAATGTTTACGAATAACAAATTCTCAGCATTTGTATTATTCCTCTCTCAAACAAGTACAAATGACACTCTTATGCTTTTACACTTGGCTTAGTCGAAGAGACAAAGCTCGACTAACACTATACATGTTTGGAATCTAACCAGGATTCGTTGGAAGACTTCGCTCTGCAATGAGCCTTACCAATTTTCTCTCAAGTTAGGATCTACTCGATCCTCTCTTTTGTGTTACATTTGGGTGATCCTCTCTTGGATACTTGGATCCTTTTACGGATACTTAAACTAGACTAACACCTAGTCTATTTATAGTAAAGGGGCAACATAATTCTTACAAAGGGGAACAAATCACATACAACACCACTGACACCCTACACACAGTGCTAGCATGTCTTCCACATGTTGTTGCTTTGGCCTAAAGGAAAGGAAGACACCTCCATGTGTCTCTCTCTCATTTGTACACCTTATGGTATTGACTTGGTCATCTTCACAAGCTTATAGCCCTTAACTCAGCCATGCACACAACCAACATTTTACCACGTTTTGCACAATTATGTTTTACCTCGGCCCATTTCGAAAATGTGTCCGAGCAACTTTCACGGTCATGTTGACTTTTCCCTGGTTTGGTAGTGACCTATAACCTTTAGGACACCCCAAACAAACCGAACCTCATTCTATGCAATGGTTTGACCCGGAATCTTTCATGAACCCGACCCGACAACAACTACCGAGAAACTAGGATTGACTTGGTCTTTGAAGACTTATTCAAGCTCAACCCTTCTTCGATGGACCAGACCATATTGTATGACTATTGGACCATCTTCCATGTCTAAGAACTACCCACACACACCCGCGTCAAGCCCCTTGATCATAGGACCTAACTTTGTGCCTTGGACTTTGTCGACTAAACCGTGCCTTCGTGTTGTATGACTTGGTCAAGTGTTTTACCATACCTCGCCGTGCTAACACTCTGCCTCAAGTCTTCATACATGTGTTGGAACACCTCCCTCATGTTCTTCACACTCACACGAATCTTGGCCACATCCGCAATCCACATTACACGTTCCTTACTTCTCGGACATTGGCTAACTTCTTGGACATTGTCAACTCTTTGACCATCCTTCACACTTAGCCAAACTCTTGCATTTCTCATGTCATTGCATATTTCATTTCTTGTTGTGTATGTTCCATATCCTCTTTCGAACCCGCATGATCTTCTCACCACACGGCTCTCACTCAAGAATATTCCATCACCAAAGTGCGCCTTTCACTGACATTGTTTCTACTCTAACACCTACTTGCATTGGACCAAATGTTAAGGGATAATGTATTAATCCTTAACATTGTCACGGCCAAAGTTGTCTAACTTTCACCCTTTGCCATTCGTTTTGCCTTTGTCCTGATGAGCAAAACTACAATGACAAACCATCCACACCAATTGAGCTCGGCGTCACCGTTGACTTAAATTGATGCTAGATTGAGATGTCCTCGCTCAGCGTTGAATTTGTCTTTGTTTACAACACCCACCATCAAGAAGAAACTTCTTCTTTCCATTTGTTCCTTCTTTGTCCGCCCTTGCCAATTTCTTGTAACGTCTCAAAATTTTGGATAATGATTTGAGCACCTAAATGAAGGAAATAGACGGCGATGGGAAAATTTTGTTATATTTACATCGCTAATAGGAGCTTAGTATATAAAAAATGGTGTGATCCAAGATAACTTTGGACGTAACAAATGTGACTATGAGGATGTGAAAATAAATTTGATGTGTGCAAAGAAGTTATGGACTAGTGTCATATTACAAGAATTATGACATTAAGTATACGAAGATCTTATGAATATTGGTATTTAAATAGAGTGGGATCTAGTATTAATTGTGTGTACAATTGATTAATTGCGGAGGAGGGTTACTTTAGTAGGGGGAATAATTACACGTGAGTAGATGAATTAGAGTGGAATTACATTAGAGTTAGGTAGGACATGTGTTTAATGAGGGGGTCTTTCTTTATTTAGACACAGTTTTATCCTACTTGCTCATCCTCTTCTAACTGAGTGAGTGGCTTCATATGCAGAGTAACATTTTGCTATTAATTTCTTTTAGACTTTGATGTAAACTATTGTTGTGAAGAAGATATTTTTTGTTAAAAACTTAGTGGATTTCTTGATTTTATACACTCGGGACATCTTTTGCTTCAAATTGCTTTTTTTTTTATAAAAGTAAATTTTATTCATTTGGAGCTTCAAGAACGTGGTAAGATATATAACATCAGTGGTTCTACTTTTAACATGTCAAAGAGATTAGAATTCTTGAAGTTGTTTGGGAACCGTAAGACTATTGAGCTCGGATACATGTTAGACGTCAACGGAAGGTTTGACTCATTGTAGTCATTCAAGATCGTGAATTGAGGTATGTTAAGGCAAATTATTTCTTTCTTTTGACATGTTCTATGTAACAAAGCGTGCTTGATGGTAATGTTCCATAAATTATTCTACTCCTAGTAGTTAAGGAATATTCATGTTATTGATTCCTATGCTAAATACATGTCTAAATATGTTTCCAAGACCTATTGGGGCATCGAAAAAGAGGTTGATATTCACGATTTTAAACAAAGGTATAAAGGATATTATGTCATTTAGGATATTTTATTGTCATTCGTGCATTTTCATTGCAATCATATTTTACCCAAGACTATATATTGGGGATGAAAGCGGAACACAGACACCTGATCGGTGAATATGATAATGATAAAGCATGTGTGGCTATGTAGCTGGCAGTGTAACAGTGTGGCTTAATGAAGGAATATACCTGATTAAGGGACAAATTATATATATATATATATATATATATATATATATATATGATTGGAAGGAAGATATACTTGTGTGGCGATATATATATATTATCGCATTTGCTTAATCATGACATATAGACATTTATGCCCGCATAAAGTCAATAATGAAATGATTCTCACAGAGGCTGTTATGAAAAGAAAGACGCATGTATGGCCATCAGTATACTACATTGGTATTGCATAACATTTAGACATTTGTACTAGGGTCTCAGAGGCATGTAATGTTGGTCAGTGTTTTTGTTTCTGGTTATGATATATCTTGGCTATGTTATTTCTTATATGCGGCATACTCGATACATCGGTTGTCCGGCGTCCCTTTGTCGAGAACGCTGTGTTTCATGCCCGCAGGTTCAGTTAAATAGAGTGATGGTCCACGCTAGTAGATTGCTGATTCAACTGATGTTGGAGCACTCTATTTATTCCAGAGTTGCAGTCTAGTCTTCATATGATATTTTAATATCGTATACTCTTTAGAGGCTTGTAGATAGATATCATGTGGATAGTGGTTTTGTATGGCCTTCTCGGCCTTGGCGTAGGCATGTATATTTGTATAAGTCGGTTTTCTAGTCAAGAGCTTTCATAATCTTTTTTGGCTTAGTCTGTGCTTATTGTGATTATACGGTGATGGTGTGATTTGGGGTACCCGGCGGGTGGGATCTGGGCACCCGTCGCGGTCCTCCGATTTAGGGTCGTGACAAACTTGATATCTGAGCATATCTGTCCTAGAGAGTCTACAAGACGTGTCTAGTAGTGTCTTGTTTATGGGTATGTTGTGCACCATACTTATAAATAGGAGTCTATCTAACATTCAGGGATGGTTTATATTCTTTCATCTTCTCAATTGTGCGATGAGTTGAGTCTTAAGAATTCAAGTTTAACTCGTTCTTATACCGTTTCGTAATGTATGCATTCTGAAAAGGGCTTTAGTTGATCCATAGTCGTATTGGTAAATAAGTGGCCACCGGATGATTGATAAGCGGAAGACGTAATTATGTAAAGAGTTTGAGATTATTAGGAATTTTCCCACTCTTATACGGAAGAGATAATGCAGGCATGGGAAGCGAAACGTTTGTTTGAGAAAGAGTAAAATAAAGGAGGAACTACACACCGGAATACAAGAGTTAGTAATGATTCTCTTGTTAGATATTATCTTCTTTTTTCATATGATTGTGAAGCGGTGAATGTGTTTTTTTCTATTGTATGCGAGTTAGTTATGTCATCCCATCATTCGATGTGAATGTTTCAAGGGGAAAGATGTAGCGTCTCGAATTTTTGGATAATAATTTGAGCACCTAAATAAAGGAAATAGACCGCGATGGGAAATTTTTGTTATATTTACATACGCTAATAGGAACTTAGTATATAAAAGGTGTGATCGAAGATAATTTTAGGCGTAACAAATGTGACGGATGGAGATGTGAAAATAAATTTGATGTGTGCAAATAAGTTATGGACTAGTGTCATATTACAAGAATTATGACATTGAGTATCTGGCGTCTTATGAGTATTGGGATTTAAATGAAGTGGAATCTAGAATTAATTGTGTGTACAATTGATTAATTGCGGAGGAGGGTTAATTGAGTAGGGGGAATAATTACGTGTGAGTAGATGAATTAGAGTGACAGTACATTAGAGTTGGCTAGGACACGTGTTTAAGAGGAGGGAACTTTCTTTATTTCGACACAATTTTATCTTCTTGCTCATCCTCTTCTAACTGAGTGAGTGGCTTCATATGGAGAGTAACTGTTACACCCCGAAATCCCAGGACATGTATATAAGAACGTACGTAAGAAATCAGGACGTTAAGATTTTAGACTAGTAGAATTTATCGGAATTATGGAAATGTTGGGAAACAAAATATTATGACGAATGGGAGGGTGACACGTGTCATCCCCCTTGCATGGTCTTGATCGAAATGGACCAAGGGTAAAATGGTCAAGTGACCAAGGCAAAGATGATCAAGTCTTGAAAGGCCAAGGCTTGACATTGTTGACCAAGTCAATGAGCCCACTTGGCTAGATATTTAAATTCCTTCATCTAAGACCACACAAGTGTTTTGATCTTGACCCTCCATTTAATTATATATTCATCCATGTAGCAAGACAAGTGTCTAACACTTAGAAAAAATTAGAAAACTTGAGAGTGTGATAGAGAGCTCTCGGCATAGCTCTTGAGAAAGAAGGAAAAAATTTCGTTTGTTGTTCATAATTCACAATACTTCAACCCAAGGTTCCTAAGGGTATTACAAGGATATCTCAATAGAAAGATCCCGAAAAAACTACGTTTCTACATTAGTCGCAAGATGAAAACCTAAGTTGTTTTCATGAGTTTTGTTTGGAAGTTGAAGGAAAGTTGTTTATGAACTTCTAAGGGCTTCAAGTGGCGGATTGGAGCGTGAAGGAAAGGAGCTAGGTTGCTAAAGAGCTACTTTGGATCTTGAATTTATATTAGGGCTTGCAAAGGTAACAATCTTGTCCTCTTAAGTGATTAAAGATTACATGTTGTTGTAGTCATATATATATATGCAAGCATGAGATATATATAATGGAGATTGAAATGTTATGGAATATTTGGAGGGAATCCGAAAGTGGCATGTTTAACCTTAAGATTGTAATTCGATTTAGTTATTAGTTTTAGTCGTCGCATGTTATATAAAGAAGGGATTGTAGTTGTTATTATCGATTGCGGCTATATAACATGTTAGACTAAACAACTTGGATTGAAAAAGAATTGGAAAAGACTTTGTGTTGTTGTACATTGCTAGCCGAGAATGACATTGAAATATTGGACCTTTTTGATATCAATTGTGGGGCAGAATTTTACACGTCCTGTTAGGCGTGTAATTCCCTTTTTGTTAGCTACATTGTTGAGCCTTAAATGTGATATGTTTGGTTATTGAATTTGGGCCTTGAAAAAGGTGGAAAAGTACGTAGAAACAAAGGAAGTGTTGTCCAATTTTCCGTAGAATAAGTGACTTTACACTTAGAATATTCTACGTTTGAAGCTAGAAGTTAATAGACACATTATGGTCATTATAGGTTGACATACTACGTATGACATATTGGACTTAGCAAGTGGATTGAACCGAAGAGGTATGTGGAACTTTTCTTATCTCTTGAGCATGAGTAGTTATAAATGTATAGTACGGTAGACGTACGAGATTTAAATGAATTTAGTTTCATTTGATATCCTTGACTTGTTTTAAGAATGTCCAAGTTGGTTGAGTTAGAGAATTAACTCACTTGTTTTAAAGGTTAAAGATGTCTTAGTTTCTAAAGCATAAAATTAGTATAACGACTTTATGGGTAGTTGGTATAATAACTTTATGGGAAGTTAAAAGAATGGTTTATTCTAGTAAGGTAAACAAAGATAAATGACTTGGAATAAAGAATGACAATTTGATTTAAAGGTATCAATTGCTTAAAGTTTTAAAGTAAGGGTCACTTGGTTTAGAAGCCTAAAAATGTATTTCTAAAGGTATAGTGATTTGTTTTGAAATGTAGACAAGCCTTGATACTACGTGTGTTAGTATCTTGGAGGGTTTTATACGAGAAAGAGTCATTTTTGAAAGGATAAAGGTACGTAGTACTTTGGGTTAAATTTCCGGATTTTTCATGACATGTTAGTGCCTTAAATTAAATAAAATGAGAGTGCATGATAAGTAAGTCTAATAAGAAGTTAAGGGATTTCTTAACTTGTTTATGTTATGTATGATAGCCGGTTGTGCTAGTGTTGTGTTATTCTTGCGGGGTAAACCCCCGGGTTACTACTTATTCTATGGATTTGCTACCCATGATGCGAGTGCGGCGTTTGTACTCATTGCGGGTCCACCTGGCCTATGCGGGTGAAATAGTCCTATGCGGGTGAAATAGTCCCATGCGGAGCAAATTGCTTCATTGCGGGTCCACAAGACCTATGCGGGTGAAATAGTCCCAGGAGTAGGATTACTTAATGATACTATGGGCGGGTGACCCTAATTTGATCATAAGCCTCCTATTTTTATGCAGTAAAGTGTACTCTTGTTTGCTCTCATTATTAGTAAGTCACCTTTGTCTCATTATTTGGAATATCATTGTGACCATATGTCGAGGAGAATAAACATACATCAACTTATAAAACCGATAAGGTTTGCCTTCCATAAAACATACTTAACAAAGCATAGTAGTACAATGGTTCTTAGAGCCCAAAACATAAATGTGACCACAGACCTCTAAAGATAACAATTGTGGCGGAGCCCCGCCATACCGAATGTACAAAATACCTGCGTCGGGGAATAGCTAAACGGAGAATGGAGCTTCGACAGGAATAGTGATCCTAGAACGAGGATCCCGCTTACCTGCGGCATGAGCGGCCCAGAGTATGTACAACGCGGAAAATGCGTAGTAATATCATAAGTCAAAATAAAATGGAGTCATAGATAAAATCAATTTCTTTGCATTGTGCCTTACTATGATGAGAGTATGAAGTGTAAATCTAATAGCATAAAAAGGAGGCTGTGATCAAAGCGGTACCTCGCCCGTAGTATCATTAAGCAATCCTACTCGGACTATTTCACGTGGGTCTGTGGACCCGCGTAGATCATCGCCTCGTCGTGAGACTATTTCACTCGCATGGGACTATTTCACGCATGGATCCCGTGGACCGTACCGACTATTTCACCCGCATGAATCACGTGGTTAGAATCGCGTAGTCGCATCATGGGTAGCAAATCCATGGCATAGATAATAACCGGGGTTTACCAGTAATAATACAAATATATAACATAGCTCATCAGCTATCATACATAACATAAGCATCATATCATCATAAGCACTACGGCTACTATCATATCACAACATAAGCACCTACTATCATATCACAACATAAGCACTACCGGCCTATCATATCATAAGCAAGTTAAGAAATCCCTAAATTAACATTATTAATATATCCTCTCATTTTAGTATCCTGTCTTTTAATAGAAAATCAGGAATTCAACCCAAGTACCACTTCTAACTTTTAAGAAAAACTCTTTTTATACAAAGATTCCAAGATACTAATCACCATAGTATCAAGTTACAAGTTCTTTTCAAAACAAGTCACATTTAGAAATATAATAGGCTTCTAAATCCCTTTAAAAACCTTAGGCAACGATGCCTAAAACCAATCCGCCTTCCATAGTTTGAATCCTTTACAGTAATTGTTTTAATTAGAGTAAACCATTCTTTGTGAACCTTTCAAAACTAATATAACCAACTTCCCATAAAGTCATTATATTAGCGTTATTCCTTCGTCAAATACATTTTCCTAAATCCAAGGGCGTATACTTTTGAAATAAAACAAGTATCATATACTTTAAAATAAGTGTAGATTATCAACTCTACATAGATACAACTATTCATGCTCAAGAGATAGGAAAGATCTACATACCTCTTTGGTCAATCCACTTGCTAAGTCCAGAAGTAATATGTCAACCTATAATAACCATAGTGCATTGATTAACCTCTAATTTCAATGTAGAAATTCCAAATTCAAGTTACCAATTCCTAAGGAAAATTTGTTTACTCACTTTCTTTTTCAAGGCCGATTGTTTACGCTCAAACGCCTCATTAAGGCCCAACATCCAAACCAACACAAAGGGGTTTACATACTAATCTTGGGTGTGTAAAATTCTGTCCCATAAGTTATAATAATACACTAACAATTCTAAAGTAGTTTGTAGTGCTCAAAATATCTCTTTAGCCAAATCCTTACCCACATTTCTTTGCGTGTGATGACTCACAATAGCATAATTTACTACCACAAGTACTTCCTTCTTAACATGCAACAATAAAAACTAATAATAGAGGAAGAATCCTTACCTTAGAGCTTTAGCCAAATTTATCCAACAATTTGCTAGCCTATTCCAAGAACACCACCATGACAAGCTAGCCCCAAGCTTCCTTGCCTTTTACTTTTGATTTTCCTAAGGCTAGAATACCTCTTGGAGTTTAGGAGGAGCTTGAAATAATTTAAGAGAGAAGGAGGAGCTTTTTCTAAGAGAGATGAAAGATGACCAAGTCTTTAAGACTTGGTCAATATAACGTGTAGAAATCAGATGGGGACAACTTGTCACCAAAAGAATAATCGACTTTTCCTAAGTTTTCCGCTGATTTCCGCCCGGCTCTGCGGACCCCGGATCTTCGGCGCGACATTCCGGCCAGCGACCGCCGGGTTCCACGCCTCCGTGCGTGGCGGAACCCTGATCGCGGTCGGCGAACCACGGGTATAACATTCTCCTTAGAAACGTTCGTCTCGAATGTTTCATGAAAGCTTACTCGAATCACAATATCGACATGGACTCGAATAAAGGCGACAAAACTCACATAAATACTAAATTTAAAGACCAACAATTTAGAGCGTGGGTTACTGGAGGTATAGGGAATAAGTGAGATACTTAATACGTCATGTCATCCTCCGCTTCGTCATTTCCTCGTGTTCTCGTTCGCCATAAGACGGCGGAAGCCCGTCCCGTCCTAAGTCGCCTAACGTCGATCGAGTATCGCTATGGGACTCTCCTCGTACGATAACTCTCTGTTACTGAACCTCGCGAACCGGGTGCACTCTAGATGGATCTCGATACATTTCGGACACATGGAAGGCGGATGTCGCCTCCCAAATCGGACGGCAGATCTAACTCATAGGCAACCACTGCCTGGACAATGTACCTTGGGCTAAGCTTCCTTCTTTCCAAATCTCATCACGCCGCCGGCGTACCTTTAGAAAAACCCAATCATCTATCTCAAATTCCAAGTGTCGAGCCGGATGGTGCGTCGACTTTGCCGACTACGTGCCAACAACGCTCTGGATAAGCGCCTTATCCACCGCTTTGAACTAAGTGCGGCCCGACCGAACTTCTCCCACCTCGAACCAGCCTATCGGTGACTGCGCTTCCTCGTATAAGGCCTCATGGCGCCGTCGAATCGGAATGGTAGGTTGTTGTAAGCAAACTCCACGAGGCAAATGATCCTAAAATCAATAACACAAGCCATATCCTCGAGTTATGCGGATAGTGCGCTCGACTGTCCGTCGATGCGAGGGTGAAATGCGATCTTGAGACTCACTGTGTCCCTAATCCGCCGAAAAGACCTCCGAAGTTAGCGAAGCGGGCTCCTCTATCGATATAATCGATGCGGGACTCGTGCGGTCTCACAATCTCTCTAATATATAATCTGGCGTAGTCCTCGGTGAAACGTCGTTCCGCCAGGAAGAAAATGGGCTGATTCAATCACCCAAATGGAATCATGCTTCCTCGAGTGGTAGGTAGTCTGTAATAAAATCCATATTTATCACCTCGTCGGAATATCGATAGCACCGTGCTTCGGTGCTCGATCTTGCGTCCTTTTTAGGCCATCCCACCAATACACGCATCGAGGTCATGATACGTCTTAGTCGACCCGGAGGAATAGAATAACGAGTCTGCGGGCAAGTCCGCATCGGGAACACCATGACGACCGCGAATCTTAGCACCCGTGGCTACCTCAAATACTCTCTTTGAGCGGCGGCATCGTGCCAAAATCGGATCTCATCGTCGCCTCTTCACCTCCTCAGCGATGAAGATTCGCTAAAGCGAACCCAGGCTCGCTAGGCGATGTATCTCTCGGACCATATCCTCTTCTGCTGAACATCGACGGACTACCCGTCGATCTGCGACTGCGGCATCTGCAACTACATTGGCCTTCCGGGTGGTACGAATATCAACATCGTAATCCTAAGTAGCTCCAACCACCGTCTGTTCGGCTCCTGCGGTGAAGATGTGGAGACTCTTGTGGTGCGTGTAAATGTCTGAACTCCGTATAAATAGTGTCTCCAGATCTTGAGGCACGAATCATGCTAACTCCAAGTCATGTGTGGGATAGTTCTTCCTAAGCTATCGAGATCATAAGCTATAACCTCGTCCACTGGCTTTGTCGCGATAAACCACATATCCATCTAAGCCCTGCGGAAGAGTAAGAATGAGGCGGTCGTCAACTTCTCCTTTAGCAGCTGAAACTTTCCTCACAAGTATCCGTCCGGAACATAGCGCCACGAGTCGGCTTAGTCAAAGTCTTTGAAATAAGCAAACTTTTCTACAAACCTCAGATAATAACTGTCGGTGTAGTGGCCAAGTCTTGGCTAACTTCAATCTTATTGTATCAAGAATACCATACAGATAACATGTCCTAAGAAAGCCCATGCCGCGAACTTCGTGACCGAGAACTTGGCATACAATCGCGGTCTCGGAGGACTCACAATACCGTCAACGACCGTATGCTCTGCTCGTGCGCGAATACACCAAGATATCATCAATAAACACTATAACGAACATATCGAGAATGGCACGAACACCCTATTCATCAAATCCATGAATCTGCTGGGCGTTAGTCAACCGAAAGACATCACCTGAACTCATAAAGTGCCGTGCCAGGTCTGAATGCGATCTTTAGGATATCTATCTCTCTAACTCGCACTTTGATGATAACGGACATGTCAATCTTGGAAAAACACTTTGCACCGTCAAACAAATCGTCAATCTGGGGAGGGGATATCATTCTTGATAGTTACCTTGTTCAACGTAATCAATACGCAGCTGGCGTCCATCCTTCTTCTTTACAAATAACAGCGCCGGAGAAACACTTGGCCTAATAAAGCCTTTCTCCAACAAATCTTTCACCGGTCCTTCAATTCCTCAACTCGTGCCATCCGTATGGCGGAATAGATATCGGTCAGTGTCGGCGCGCCAAATCGATGCAAAACTCGATCTCCTCTCGGGAGGATACGCTTCGTCTGGGAATACGTGCGGAAACTCTCTAACAACCGAAGGTCCGGTATTCGATGTCGAATACGAACCAAATGGTAAATATACCCGCCAGTATCATCTTCCAGCAGGTAAGAAATAAACCTACCGCCGGCGATGCGATATTCCCTTCCACTCGATAGCCGGCAGAAATCGGAACCGAACTAACTCTCTGCGGTCACATTGGCATAGCAAGACGCTAGCCATCCATACCCATAATCACATGAAGCATATCGACTCTATCAAGTCGCTAGAGTCAGCGACCGTCTATAGTCATTGGGCAAGCCTTATATACGCTCGGCTACCTGAAGCACCTCTGCGTAGCTCAAAATATTCTATGGACTCGGGCTCTATCCTATTCTACAATATGAGGAGATATATAGGACAAGGTAGAACTCGGATCTATCAAGCATATACATCACGTGAAACCAATAATGTACGTGGCGACGCCGGGTGGCGCCTCGCGGTCTGACGATCGACATAGCATAGATAGGACCGCTGGAACTAGAACCCCGCCACGACCCTGCCGCTGAACACCCCGCCTCGGGCGCGAAGATGAAGCTGGTCGGTTGAGCCATAGCATTTCCGCCGCCTGCAGTGGACAATCTCTCTTCAAATGGCCTGCTACAAGAGTAACAAGCTCACGGAGGAACACGACACCATAATGGAAATCACCACATCGACAGGCATATGCGGCCTAGGAACTCGTCCTGCAGAAAAAGCCACGGAACCTGTCACGCTCCTGAATACTCTGTGCGTCCGAAGATGGTGGAGAGAGCTCTGGGCCGGTGCAAATCTCTGGGGTTGTCTACCCTAAAACTACAGGACCTGCTGTCTGGCCTCTTCGATCCGTCGGCCCTCACACAGTGCATATGCTATGTCCATGCGGTGAAGAGCTACTCCGTGCAACTCTCGGCCAAGTGATCATCGAGTCTGTGACATACTGCACCACATCCATGTATGCTACCAAAGTGGGCGCATCTGACCGATGAGTCAAACTCACATTGTACTCGAACCGTTCGCCCACTCTGTATGGTGTTAAAAATCTATCGGCCGAGCCCTCCATCTGCGGAGGCAAGAAATGGCCGCCTCGAGAACTTCGTCCCCAAGCCGAAGCGCATGCTCCCGGGGCGGTTCTGAATCATACCGATCAAGCTGCGGTGTCCGCGGCCGGAACCTAGTACCACCGACTCGGTCTCGAAGCCCGATCACCTCGCGATCGCGTAACACGTCGGATAAACTCCACGAGATCATCTCGAGCCTCGACCCGTAAAACTCCGGTGGCAGAATCTCAAAAGTCCTCGCTAGCGGCTGTCTTTGAACTACGGTCTGGGCTTGTCTCCGCTATCCTCGTATGCGGCCACGATCACGGCTAGTAATCGGGCCATCTCGCGTAGCCCATATCCTGCGCCACTTTTCTTGGAGGCTCGGTACCGCGATCTCGAGTGGTTGGCGATGTTGTAGAACTCGCCGTCCGAAACACCTCATCCGGCGGGCACGTGCGTAACCTCGGTGCCCTACTAGTAGTTCCGCGGTTGCCTGCGTGGAGCATAATCGATACATAAAGGAAAACATCGGAGGAGGTTCAACGATCTTAGAGTGAAAGAATGAAACCAATCCTAAATATCCCGACCTCACGATTATAGATGTGGTGCGACACAATCGATATTCAAGACTTACTAGACACTACGTGGACACTTTCCAGGACTAAGCGCTCACGATACCACTTTGTCACGACCCGACCGGGGGGTATATGTCGAGAGAATAGCGGTGAACATACATAGCACATAACTTATAAAAGGTAAACATCGCCGACCAACCGATAAGGTGCCTTCCATAAAACATACTTAACAAAGCATAGTAGTACAACCGGTTCTTAGAGCCCAAAACATAAATGTGACCACGGACCTCTAAAGATAACAATCGTGGCACAGGGCCCGCCATACCAGAATGTACAAAATACCTATAGCATCGAGGAATAGCCGTGATAAACAAGCTTCGGAGAATGGAGCTTCGACACGGAATAGTGATCCTAAGAGCGAGGATCCACAATCGCTTACCATGCGGCGTGAGCGCGGCCAGAAGGGTCGTTACTGACGTGCAGTATGTAAAGCGGAAAATGCGTAGTAATATCATAAGTCAAAATAAGCTGGAGTCATAGATAACATCAATTTCTTTGCATTGTGCCTTACTAACAATGAGAGTAACAAGTGTAAATCTTATAGCATAAAAATAGGAGGCTCGCGATCAAAGCAGGGTACCTCGCGTAGTATCATTAGCAATCCTACTCTGGACTATTTCACCCGTATGGGTCCTATGGACCCGCGTGAGGTCATCCGCCGTCGTGGGACTATTTCACCGCGTGGGACTATTTCACCGCATGGATCTGTGGACCCGTGAGTACCGTCGCAGTACTCGCGTGGGACTATTTCACGCGTGGATCTGTGGTGGGATCGCATGAGTGCAAGCGCGCATGATCGCATCATGGGTAGCAAATCCATTGCATATATAATAAACCGGGCTTTACCACGTAATAATACATATTTATATCTTAGCTCATCCTGCTATCATACCTAACATATGCACTAAGCTATCATATCATACATAAGCACTTATCATATCACAACATAAGCACTACCGGCCTATCATATCACATAAGCACTACCGGCTATCATATCATAAGCAAGTTAAGAAATCTAACTATATTAACATTATTAATATATCCTCTCATTTTAGTATCCTAAGACACTAACATGTCTTTTAATAGAAAATCCGAGAATTCAACCCAAGTACCATGTACTTCTAACTTTTTAAGAAAAACTCTTTTATACAAAGATTCCAAGATACTAATCACCATAGTATCAAGTTACAAGTTCTTTTCAAAACAAGTCACATTTCCTTTTAGAAATATAATGAAATCAGTGACTTCATTTCCTTTAAAAACCAAAACCAATCCACCTTCCATAGTTTCGAATCCTTTATCCGTACTTGTTTTAATTAGAGTAAACCATGCTTTGTGAACCTTTAAAAAACTAATATAACCAACTTCCCATAAAGTCATTATATTAGCGTTATTCCTTCAAATACATTTTCCCTAAATCCAGGACTTATACTTTTGAAACGAAACAAGTATCATATACTTTAAAACAAGTGTAGATTATCAACTCTTGTCGTATACGTACTACATAGATACAACTATTCGTACTCGAGATAGGAAAGCTCACATACCGGTCAATCCAGCTAAGTCCAACTACCGCAAGTAATATGTCAACCTATAATAACCATAGTCGTTGATTAACCTCTAATTTCAATGTAGAAATTCCAAATTCAAGTTACCAATTCCTAAGGAAAATTGGGCATTTGTTTACTCACTTTGCCACCTTTTTCAAATGCCGATTTTTACGCTCAACGCCTCATTAAGGCCCAACATCCAAACCAACACAAAGGGTTTACATACCTAATCTTGGGTGTGTAAAATTCGCCCCATAAGTTATAATAATACACTAACAATTCTAAAGTAGTTTGTAGGCTACAACGTGCTCATAATATCTCTTTAGCCAAATCCTTCAAACCCACATTTCTTGCATGACTCTAATAGCATAATCTACACCACAAGTACTTCCTTCTTAACATGCAACAATAAAAACTAATAATAGAGGAAGAATCCTTACCTTAGAGCTTTAGCCAAATTTATCCAACAATTTGCTAGCCTCATTCCAAGAACACCACCACAACAATCTTCAAGCTTCCTTCTTGCCTTTTACTTTTTCAGATTTTTCCTAAGGCTAGAATACCTCTTGGAGTTTTAGAGAGAAGGAGGAGCTTGAAATAATTTAAGAGAGAAGGAGAGCTTTCTAAGAGAGATGAAAGATGACCAAGTCTTTAAGACTTGGTCAATATAACGCATGTAGAAATCGGATGGGGACACTTGTCACCCATGCCAAAAGAAAAATCTGACTTTTCTAAGTTTTCACGATTTCGCTTCGGCGCGCGGCCGCTAAAGCGTCGCGGCGCGCGACTCTGCGGACCACCGGATCTTCGGCTGTGTGCCTTGAAACCAATGACGTTTTCGGCGCGCGGCCCATCACGCGCCGCGCGCTTAGTGCGCTGATCGCGGTCGGCGAACCACGGTATAACAATCATACATGTCTCGGCTTTATTTTAGACTATATGATTTCATTTCGGTACTCGATTTTACATACTTGGTACATCTGTTGTACTGACCCCCTTCCTCGGGGGATGCGTTCATGCCGTAGGTTGGGGTAAACAGGTTGTGGATCCTCACTCTTAGGATCACTGATCAGTTGTCAGAAGGCTCCATTTCTTCGGAGGCTTGTCTTTTGGTATGGTTTCCCTGATGTTGTTGATTTATGTACATTCAAGGGTATGGCGGGGCCCTGTCCCGTCACAGTTGTTATGTAAAAATTCTTAGAGGTCTGTAGTCATATCTTGTGGATTGGGTTGTAAAAAAAATGGGATGTGACTGCTTTTTGGGTTATGTATATACTTTTGGAAGGTGGCCTTATCGGCTAGCCTGTTGATATTTCATGACTTGTACTTTTTGAATTGTATGTATGTTCCGCTACTATTATCTGATGTATACCTGTAAGGGGTGTCCAGGTAGAGCACCAGTCGCGGGCCCGGGGTCAGGTCGTGACAGTAACATTTTGCTATTAGTTTCTTTTAGACTTTAATGTAAACTATTATTGTGAAGAAGATATTTTATGTTAAACACTTAATGGATTTCTTGATTTTATACACTCGGGACATCTTTAGCTCCAAATTGATTTTTTTTAATAAAAGTAATTTTTATCCATTTGGAGCTTCAAGAACGTGGTAAGATATATAACATCAGTGGTTCTACTTTTAACACGTCAAAGAGATTAGCATTCTTGAAGTTGTTTGGGAACCGTGAGACTATTGAGCTCGGATACATGTTAGACGTCCAACAGAAGGTTTAACTCGTTGTAGTCATTCCAAGATCGTGAATTGAGGTATGTTAAGGCAAATTATTTCTTTCTTTTGGTATGTTTCGTGTAACGAAACGTAACCGTGGTAATGTTTCATAAATTATTCTACTCCTAGTAGTTAAGGAATATTCATGTTATTGATTCCTATGCTAAAGACATGTCTAAATATGTTTCCAAGACCCTATTGGGGCATACAGAAAAAAGGTTGATATTCACAGTTTTAAACGAAGGTATAAATGATATTATGTCATTTAGGATATTTTATTGTCATTCATGCATTTTCATTTGTATTGCAATCATATTTTACCTAAGACTATATATTGGGGATGGGAAACGGGGAACGCAGACCACCTGATCAGCTGAGATATGATAATGATAAGGCATATGTGGCTAGCCTGTGTGGCTTAATGAAGGAATATGCCTGATTAAGGGCCAAATTATATATATATGATTGGGAAGGAAGATACTCTTATGTGGCCAATATACATGTATTACCGCATTTGCTCCATGCATGACATATAAACATTTTATGCTCACATAAGCCGATAATGAAATGATGCCTACAGAGGCTGTTATGAAAAGAAATACGCATGTGTGGCCATCAGTATACTGCATTGGTATTACATAATATTTAGACATATGTACTAGGGCCCTCAGAGACATATAATGTTGGTCAGTGTTTTTGTTTCAGGTTATGATATATTCTTGGGTATCTTATTTCTTATGCTTGACATACTCGACATCGATCGTCTTGGCGTTCCTTTTGTCAAGGGGCGTGTTTCATGCGCAGATTGATTAAAGTGATGATTCACTCCGGTGATTAGTTTAGGCGATGTTGGAGCACTCTATTTGTTCCAGAGTTGCATTCTAGTCTTTGTATGATATTCTGATGTCGTATACTCTTTAGAGGCTTGTAGACAGGTGTTCTGTGGATAGTTGTTTTGTAAGGCCTTCTCAGCCTTGGCGTGGGCATGCATATATGTATAAGTCGATTTTCTGGTCAAGAGCTTTCATAATCTTTATTGGCTTAGTCCATATTTATTGTGATTATACGGTGATGGTGTGATTTAGGGTACCCAGCGGGTTGGATCCGGGAGCCCGTCACGGCCCTCCGGTTTGGGGTCGTGACATTTCTAATGCCTTCACTCGCATTCTCTGAAATAATGCCACAAGAACCCATAAAAATGTTTGGGATTCAACTCCTCTTGCAACTTTAACCCGTAAGCCACATAGCTTACACAATGAACCTTTTCACTCGGTTCATCACATCATGGTTCAATACCACGACACATACTTGACTACCTCCTCGTGAAAGCCTTCATTTTTCCGAGATTTTAAGACAAACACCCGTCGATTTTCCATGTCCTCATTCTTCTCCTCGGATATAACCCAAATAAAGGGCTATAGGCAGCAACCATTATTCCCGCAATCAACCACATGAGCCTCTTCACATGGCTCACCAATCTTTCCCAAATACATGAAATATTAAATTCCTAACTTACCCAGAAATTAGACCACCATTGAGCTTGTATTCTCACCAATGAAGACCATACTCCACCCAACATCTTGTAATCAAGTGAACCATTCTCTTGGCTCACCAAATAATGGTAAACACCATGTCATAGACTCGCACCTTCCCTCGTGTACTCTATCTCCATTCGGGACTCAAAACAAATATATTTTTGGACGTCCTATACTTTCTTCTTCGTACTCCTCGAACATGACTCAAATAAAGAGTCAATGTAATATCCCATCCACCTAAACGAACACACCTTGTCCTAATCATGTAATTAAGATCACTTACAAAGTGAACCCTTCACACGGCTCACCACACCATGGAAAAACATCTGCGGCATAGGGCCACAATCTCCTCTTGTGCACCAACTTCATGAGACAAATAAGGCAAGCACTTGTATATCAACTCTCTTACTTTTCTCAATATGAATTTGAATAATTCAAAAGAGCGACATGGTCCCATTTCCTCCACAAAATATGACCATAAATGAGCACAACTAACCCACAATTCGTTCATCATTTAAGCGGCTTCTCCCACTTCTTCACACAAGAATGAACATCACGTTGAATATATCATTCAACATCCTTTGGAATAGAATCATTTGCTCCAAGTCATTGGTCCGCATCTCCATCTCTGTCGGCAAGTATTGCAATTGAAAGTTACATCTCCTTCCATCAACACTTCCTTTATGGAATTCGGCACCAACGTCGGGAGTTTGACATCCCCTTAACCTTGTGCACCTCCATTTCTAACGTGTAATCAGTTTACATTAATGGGTTAGATAATGACTCCTTTGCTATGTTTACTAAGGACATTGATTAATTCTTCTAGCAAACCACGCAACTCTAGCTAAGGCCGCAACAACACCTTCTCATTCAATCCCGTGTTTGTCATGCTTTCGGTTGGACAAACCTTAAGCCACTTTACACACACAACAAATCCAATAACCAAGCCACGGTTTTGGACTCTCTCAAGGAGTTCTCTCATATTTTACTACCTCACCATGTCAATATCACTCAAATCCGCAAAAAAAATGGTGAACTTGGTTTCGTAGGCCACATTTCTCATGTCCAACATTAGGGAGTAAGTTCACTAATGTTTTATCCAACCCCAAAACAATGTAAATACTTAGGATTTTGTCACACCACTGACCTAAATCCATAGCCACATCGACTCTCTTCACCAAGTAAGTTTTTTTCCCGCCATTGTTCAAAACAATGGTCCAAACTATTCTAAGTTTCATTGCCCGAGCCAAAGGAACCTTAAGGAACATTTTAATCACCTTTTAGTAATCCTTAGGCTCTGATACCAAATGTCACACCCTTGTTAAACTAATATAAAAATTTCTCTTAACATGTTGTCCGACAGTTAGCAACTACGCTTACCAACCCAAGCCGTCCTTCAAGTAAACTTAACATCGAGTGCACTTTGTGCTTTGCGGAAGCCCTTAAACATATTGAACTTAGAATATAACTTTGGAATGAAATAACAATACACACAAAATGTTTACGGGCAATAAATGCCAACCTTTGTTTTATTCCTCTCTCGAACAAGTACAAATGACACTCTTTTGCTTTTTACACTTGGCTTAGTCGAAGGGACAAAACTCGACTAACATTATACATGTTTGGAATCCCTAACTCGGATTCCCATTGAAAGAATCACTCTCTAATGAACCTTACCAATTTTCTCTCAAGTTCGGATCCTACTCGATCCTCTCTTTTGGGTTACATTTCGGGTGATCCCTCTCTTGGATACTTGGATCCTTTTCTGGATACTTAAACTATACTAACACCAAGTCTACTTATAGTAAAGGGGAGGGGCAGCATAATGCTTAAAAATATGGAACACGAAATCACATACAACACCACTAACACCCTACACACATAGTGCTAACACATGTCTTCCAAATGTTGTTGCTTTGGCCTAAAGGAAAGGGAAGACACCTCCACGTGTCTCTATCTCATTTGTACACCTCATAGTCTTGACTTGGTCATATTCACAATATCCTAGACCTTAACTTAGCCGCACTTGCACACAACCAATATTTTACCACGTTTTGCACAATTCTGTTTTACCTCAACCCCGTTTCGGTAAAACGTGTCCACGAGCAACTTTTACGGTCATGTTGACTTTTCCCTGGTTTGGTAGTGACCCTATAACCATTAGGGACACCCCCAAATAAACCGAACCTCATTCCATGCAATGGTGTGACCCGAAATCTTTCATGAACCCGAACCGCACCCGACCCGACAACAACTTCCGAGAAACTAGGATTGACTTGGTCTTTGAAGATTTATTCAAGCTCCACCCTTCTTCGATGGACCAGACCACATTGTATGATTATTGGACCATCTCCCATGTCCTAAGGAACTACCCAAACACACCCACATCAAGCCCCTTGATCATAGGACCTAACTTTGTGCCTTGGATTTTGTCAACTCGCTTCTTCGTGCCTTCCACGTGTTGTATGACTTGGTCAAGTATTTTTACCACACCTCCTCATGCTAAAACTCTGCCTCAAGTATTCATACATGTGTTGGAACACTTATCTCATGTTCTGCACACTCACACGAATCTTGGCCACATCCGCAATCCACACTACACGTTCCTTACTTCTCGGACTTTGTCTAACTTCTTGGACATTGTCAACTCTTTGACCATCCTTCACACTTAGCCAAAATCTTGCATTTATCATGTAATTGCATACTACATGTCTTTTTGTGTATGTTCCATATCCTTTTGCTAACCCGCATGATCTTCTCACCACACGGCCCTCACTCAAGAATATTCCCTCACTCGGAATTCTTGCCTTTTACCCAACATTGTTCCCACTCCAACACCTACTCGCATTGGACCAAATGTTAAGGGACAATGTATTAATCCTTAACATTGTATCATTGCCAAAGTTTCCTAACTTGCACCCTTTGCCATTCATTTTGCCTTTGTTCCACAATGAGTTAAACTACAGGTGTGACATTATCCATCAAGGAGCGGTTGGCACATAATTCACATGGGATTAGGCTGACCATTTCAATATCTGCCCACATCTCTTTAAACATGTCATGGCCAGATAAATCAAGGATGAAGTCTACTCCTTCATTCAATTCGGCTGGCCAAATGCTCTTATCTTCCATTTCCTGGAGATAAATGGGGATCGGCTGGGGATTCTCTGGCTGAATCATCTACCTAATATGTGGGATTGCCTCGGTTAGAGGTCTATCTAGGGCCACGTTCTCCTGCCGATATTCCTCCACCGGGTTATCGGTAGTCTGGTCATCCAATTTTGGTTGACTGACATTTCTCATTCAGGTGTAATTGCCCCTGAAGCGACTAAGCTGAATTCCCGCTCGATAGCCTTGGCTATGACAGACTCAGGAATCTCCTGATTTTCAACTGCCTTGGTATTGGAAATTAGATTCAATGTCTATTGCATCTTACGCAAGGCCCTGGCACATTGCATCATTCTTTTCTGAGTTCTGGATGCGACTCTCGATGGTGCCTCTTTCTTTCCGGAATCCTGATTGAAAACCTACTTCTCCTCTTCTGTGTTGGCGGTTGGTTTAATCATTCTCTGGGGCCTCGTCTAGTTATCATTCTCGTCGTGATGCGTAAGGATGAAACACCCTCATTTACATTAAATTTAACCACCTTCTGTTTGGTTTTAGGGAGTGGTTCTTCATTTATTCGAGGCATGCTCAGCTGCCTGTTGGTTGACATTCTTACTTGCCCCCCAGGCTTATGCCTGGCGTCAATAGGGACCCTTCTGAACCTCATGTTTTGTTCTTAAAGTTCTTGTTCAACGTCACTTGGGTATTTGGGGAGACATGCAAATTGCTCCTAGATGGTTGTTTTTCATTATAAATGTCATGTAGGCTGCCTAACCGGTTGCACACAAAGGTCTTTATGGCCTTCTCCCCATTCGGTAGGTTTCTTTGGAACCCATGCCCTTCTAATTAGTTGTTTCCCTTTAGTGTCTCTTGACTCATCAGGCTTAGCAAAAGACTCTATAGATATTGGTACCACGAAAAATGGGTCGGTATCAATAGACATTTCAGCCAGCCTCTTATCGGCTAGCTTGAACCTTTCCTCCTTGATACCTTTTTGGATCGACTTTCTGACGACCACACAATTAGAGGAACAATGACTGAATGAATTATGCCACTTACAATACTTCTTATCTTTGAGTTTGGTAGGCGGGATCCTATGACTATCAAGCAACTGAATCTTCTTATCTTTGAGTAGATGATCAAATATCTAATTTGCCTTCGTGATGTCGAATGAGTAACCGACCTTGTTATCGAATAAACTCGTCTCCTTGCCTTTTACGGCTTTCAAGGTTGGGCAAGAGTAAACCTTACCCCTAACAATCTTGGCCACTATTGTGTCTACCGTGCAGTCGGCTGAATCTGAGTCGGACTTATCCACTTCAATAATGGATACCAAGTGCACGCCTCAATTTCGACTGGCTCTTCTCCACTCTTTCTCCTGGACGTACTACTCTATTTGGTTAGCTTTTTCGGCTAACTGGCTCAGGTTAGAGCAGGATTGTCCCACCAATTTCTCCTTTAACCGAGGGTGCATGTTGTTGATTATCATGTGGGCACACTCAGACTCGGGCAAGTGTACAATGCATTTTCCAACCTTCTTTCTGAACCTTTCGATAAAATCGGCAGCCGATTAATCAACTTGCTGCTTGAGATTCATTAGATCAATCACAATATACTTAGGTGGGCCCAATAGAGCCTATCATGGAAGCAACCCTCCATGTCAGCCCAACTCTGTACAAAATCAGGAGCTAAAGAGGAGTACCATGCAAAGGTTGTTTCCGTTAGAGAGAGAGGGAATAACTGCAACTTGTGATACTTATTTTGGCCAGCCTCGCCTGCATTGGGCGGTGAATCTATCAATGTGCTCGATAGTGGATTTACCATCGTCGCTAGAGAAGATGACAAACTCCGGTGTTTTGAAGCCTCTTGGAAAATGTGTTATCCAATCTACCCAATCCGGGTAAGACTTCTTATAAACAGACTTGTCCAAAGGTTTCTGTTGGATACCGAAGTACCTCCGCATAGTGTTAGCAATAATTTTCGATTTTATCAGTTGTGATGTCCCCTGTCGATTCTCGACTGGATTTGGCTGGTAGGTGTTCTGCGTTGGCGACCTCAATTTTGTACTTTGTTGGACAGAGTTTTGAAGGTTATAGGTGGTTTGCTGGCCATACCAATAGGTGGGGTTATACCCCATTATTGTTGTTGGGTATGGCCACCAAAGCCTGCAACCTGAGCTCCTCGAATGGCTAACGGAGTCTGAGGACTAGGTGGAATAGTATTCCATGGCTGCTCTCTTCGGACGTCAGACATTTTTAGAAACTTTACGCTTCCTGGAAGGTTTGGATTGGGTACTGGCAATGACTGCTGAAATTGTACTCTACTATAAACAACGTTACCAAATAGCCGAGCTAAGTCATAGCCAGGGGCCATCGGCTGAACAACATTGTTCGCCTGTATCGTAAGGCCGTTCGTTGAATGACCGACGATCCAAAGTGTCATTGAGCCTGAACTGGTCTCCGAGCCATGTTGATCTACCCATACTTCATACTCGCTTAGTTAAGTGGCATACTTTCCCCCCTAAGGTTTGGTGGCAAACATGCAGTGTGTTGGTTGCCAAGCGAGATTGGCTTGTATTTCTAGGTGCGATATCAGTTGTACCTGAGCAGGAATTAGCTGATGCGCATGAGGCTGGGGAACAATACCAAGAGTCATGGTCTCATGCTGAACAACCCTGCTCGTTAGAGGGATGTCAGAACTAGCCGAACATTCTCTTGAGTGCATTCGATTGGTTTCCATCTCCCTCGCTTGCTGAACCTCATTATGTACCATTGGCTTCACAATGTCAGTCAATTGTTTAGAAACTTGGTACATAATATCGTGGATGCCCAAGTCGATCTGTTGTCTAATAAAAGATGTGGTATTATGGTTGGACCTTCATATTGGCTAGATTCATCCATATCTTGAGTTGATGGAGGAAGTGCAGGGGTATCAACTGATGTAGGCATACCCGAGAAGGATGTTGGTTCGTTGTTCCTTCTGGGAGGATTTTGTTTAGGATGTGGACTGGACTCGGGGTTCATCTTCTTACCGGACCTTAGGCACATACGCCAAGAATAATCCTGACCTGAAGAATCAAACTTTACTACTAATTCACATATGGTCCACCGGGTGTGCCAAATTTATTCTCGCCCCGAATTCTGTCTTTCTGCCGTTGTAGTGGCTGATCAAATCGGGAGACAAATTGATTCCTTAACTTAAGCGATTCGGGATGGAAACGGAACTATGATTTCCAGCAATGGGTTTCCCAACTACTCCAGAAAGCGTTAGAACGGTATTACAAGTGAACTAAAAGGTAAGAAACATGAATGCATCTAAGTACATTAAGAATAAAGTAAAGGATAAAGTAAACATAGATGAAATTTGAGTTGTTTGATTGATTGTGTGTGAATATACAAAAGAATGTTCCTATTTATAGTACAAAAAGAAGAAAAAATTATACAAACGTGCCCCCATGTCAGCCATCAAATAAACACTAAGTTCAATGGCCGACGTTGGAGGAGGTAGTGTCGATTTTCTCGCCCTCTACTCTTCTTGCTCGAATAATGGCCCTTGCTTTCAGATGTTGTTGGTCGTTATCGTTTCTAGGGGTCTAAAACCCCTTTTGACTTGGTCATTGAGGCGTCTGCATCTGAGTGAGTCCCAGTCGTATCTCTAACCAACGACTTCAACTAAGATGCCTCAGTAGCCGATGAAGTTCTTATAGTCGAGTGCTAGGAGTAAATTTGGCTCTAGAATAGTTCGGATGTCACTGAATTCGGCTAAACACTTAAATTATTTTTGAGTGTTAACAATTTCAAATTTGTGTTAGGTAAAACTTGAGAAGTGGATAAATCCTAAGTTTGGGAGGAGAGGGCGAACACTAAAATAGTAGTCACTATTCACTAAATTAGACTATTTTTATTTATGAAGGTGAATTTCTCTCTCGAGAATAGTGAAAGAGATAGCTAGTAAATATTTCTCCATTTCAAATTATATGATACTCTATCTCTTTTAGTCAGTTTCAATTTTTTTTTAATTTTTAATAATAATCTTTTTTATTCTTAATGAGATATTTATAACCACAAAGATTCTTATGACTTAAGTTATATTACAAATATCAAAACTCTATTTTTTTCTTACGTCAAACACTTTCGTATAAATTGAAATGGAACGACTTAAATGTTTCACTAAGTACTCCCTCCGTCCCAAAAAGATTGGTCTAATTTTCTTATTAGTTTGTTCCAAAAAGATTAGTTTCTTTCTATATTTAGAAATTATTTAACTTTTTGAGATCATTTACAACCACACAAATATCTAAGATTTGTTTTGGATCACACATTTCAAAAGTATTGATTTATTTTTTAAATTTTGTGTCAAGTTAAACTAGATTAATCTTTTTTAAACGAAGGGGATAGTAGTTTTTTTGGGTTACTATATTTTTGGGGTCCATTAGGGTGGGACCCAGAGTTTGAATGGAATTCGTTGGAAGTAGGGTCAAAGGGTTGGACGGCTGGGGGACCATGAGTTTAGTTGGTGGGAGACTTGTGGCGCTGGCTTCCCCCTTTGTGTACGTTGGAATTGTCCTATTTTTTAATCTTTTTGAAATCTTGAGCACCAAGAATAATCTGGCGTAAGCCATGAAACTGGATATAAAAAAAAAAGATAAATCTCTCTCAACACTATTATCAGTAAATCGCTGAATGTGATTGAATGATCATGGTTTGAGAACAGAACAACTGATATCACCTACAAAGTCATATCTCAGAATAGAACAAAGTGCTCCCATCAGGATTCGATCACACGCTGCAGGCCTCCACCTGAATTTTAAGTTCACATCCGTTGTCATTCAGTTATGCCCCGGGATATGTTTTGTCTTTTTCTAAAGTACTACAATAATTTGTGAAAAGAACCAAGAGGAATTATGAAAATTACTACTACTATGTGAAATTAAACCATTTTATAAGATTGTTCAATGATCAAATTAGGCAAATCAAATTATAATAATGATACGAGTTTAAATTCATCGGAAATTCAATTTGCCGATGAAAGATATATATTTTTCACTGAGAGAAGTATATGAAAATTTTAATTTTGATTGTTTCACGCACTAAGAATATAAGATTTTTTTCATGTCAATATATTATGTTTATTACACACATTTTGAAATAATATTAAAGTGTTTAATAGGTGAAAGTTGTAGGTGTTTACGTTGGGTTCGTACACGCAGCGAAATTTGAAAATTTATGTTTCATACCCGACGGCGGTCGAACTGCAGTATGATATGAAAAATACAAACACAAAGTAATATGTAAAACTTCGATCGAAGAATTACATTGTTGTAGCAATAAATCAAGCAGTTGAATCTTTGTGTTCTGTGTAGTCCGAAGGTGCACACGCAAACGTCCCTCGATTTGTAAGTTCTGGAAACTATGATGTAATTTGCTAAGTCATGAATGATAGGAATTCTGACAGAACTTTAAAAGAGATTTACCTCTCTTAGGTTTTCAGTGTATTAAAATGAGAAGATGAGCCTCCTATTTATAGGATAAAATAAGAGCTCAAGGGTTTCAGTAGGTCGGGCCAGCAGAAGCATCGGCGAAATTGGATGCCAGGCACGTCGTACCGCGGTCCTCGGCAAGAGGCTCCGTTGTGCTGACACGTGTTCCTGGCACCGCGATCCTAAATCAAGGCACCGCGGTCCCGTCCTATTTTCTGCCTATTTTCCCATTTTAATGTCCCGGTTATCAACCGAAGATATATGTATCTCCTTCTAATTACATCCTTCAATCGACATAACATTTGACTTAGTGTTACCCTTCAGTCCTTTACATATCGTCACAAATTACATTAGGATCCTCACGGAACTCCTAGATTGCGCCGGAAGACGAACCCAATATGTAAAGTTTAGATGCACAAAATATGTGAACTGAACCTCTATGTGGGAAGATGAAATCCTTTCATTCACGACACACTCAATCAAGCTCAGGATCTGTCAAGTGTCTATCCAAATGACTTAATTATTATAACTCATCTATATTAGTTGACAACAGGACCATATCACAGACATGTCCATTGCATCGGCCAATGACTTAGTCAACCTAATACCATATGAGTACCTGAGTGTTCACTCGAATATAAATTCAAGGAATGGATCCTTTCTTGGCTCACATACCACCTTTAATCTACTTTGTAATGCACCCAAAACAAGTCGCGTCTCCACCTATAAGACATTTGAGCTTAGGACAGGATCAAAGTATATTACTCCATAAACAAGGTGATATTGACCTCAAGTCTAAGGACTTTTATCTCCAAACGCCGATGACATTATAGACATATAACAAAACAGTACATCAGCAGGGCATACCAATACTTCAACAAGTATCCATGTGTCCATCACGAGTTGCCATAACTCGTAGCAAGTGAGACATACTACATCCCCTAAGGATATGATGCAGACCACATGTCGACGTATCACATATCATCGATATCCCAATTTCGATGATCTTTAGTCGAGGTAATTTAAGAGTTACGTTATAATATTAATTCTCACATCATTAATAAACACGTAACCTCTACGGATGTATTTATAGAATATTATAAACAATCAATTAATAATTCAACAAATGCAAAATGCCATAATATTAATTATCATTAATATAAATAAGAATGTGTATAAAGTACATTGTGTCCTAATACAGATTGTCTCTAGGACATACATATATTTTCAATCTCCCACTTGGCCTAGAGCCAATCACCAACATATCTAATATCCATGTTCTCAAAATAACCATTATGCTTCACCAAACTTAATGGTTTAGTAAACGGGTCTGCTGAATTATTGTTTGTGGAAATATAATCTATCTTGATATCTTCAGCTTCCACCATCTCTCTTAGGATGTGGTACTTTCTTGGTACATGTTTGTTTCTGTTTGTTGATCTTGGTTCTTTTGCCTGTGCAATGGCACCAGTGTTGTCACAATAAATGGTTATTGGACAACTAGCACTCGGAACAACCCCTAGTTCCTTCAGGAACTCAGAAATCGCGACAACTTCCTTAGCATCTTCCGATACAGTAATGTACTCCGCTTCAGTAGTCGAGTCTATAGTAGTAGCCTATTGGGAACTCTTCCAGCTTACTGCTCCTCCGTTGAAATTGAATGTGTAACCAGACTGAGATTTGAAATCATCAACATCTGTCTGAAAACTAGCATCGGTATACCCAGTAGAAACCATCTCATCAACTCCACCATAGACTAAGAAGTAATCTTTAATACGCCTGAGGTACTTGAGAATACTCTTGACTGTTTTTCAGTGTTCCTCGCCAGGATTCTGCTGGAACTTGCAGGTCATACTAAGTGCAAAGGCCACATCTGGCCTAATACAGGTCATGACATACATGATTGATCCTATAGCCGAAGCATATGGGATCCTCTTCATGCGCTCAAGTTCAATAGCATTAGAAGGGCATCCCTTCTTTGATAATTTGATGCCTTGACCCATCGGAATACCGTCTTTCTTGGAATTCTCCATTGAAAAACGTCTAAGCACTTTGTCTATGTAGACTGACTATGATAGCCCCAACAATCTATTAGGTCTATCTCTATAGATCCTAATTCCCAGAATGTAGCAGGCTTCACCTAAATCCTTCATCATGAAGGTCTTGGACAACGATACTTAATCGATCGCATTTAGGTCTTATTATCTCCCATTATCAATATGTCATCAACATATATAATAATGAAGAAAATACCCTCATCCTTGCGTTTGAAATAAACACAAGGATCTTCTTTGCTTCTGACAAAATAAAAATATTTGATAGCATTGTCAAAGCAAATGTTCCAACTCCTAGAGGCTTGCTTAAGTCCATAAATGGACTTCTTTAGCCTGCACACAATATTTGGTCTGGACTCACATGAAAAACCCTCAGGTTGTTTCATAAACACTTCATCAATTAGAATACCATTGAGGAATGCAGTTTTGACATCCATCTGCCAAATGTTATAATCATAATATGCAGCTATCGCAAGAAAAATCCGAATAGATTTTATCTTAGCCACCGGTGAAAAGGTTTCATTATAATCCACACCAAGAAGCTGTGTAAAACCTTTAGCCACTACTCTAGCTTTATAAGTCTGAACCTTGCCAGATGCATCAATCTTCTTCTTGAAGACCCATTTGCATCATATGGGTTTAACCGCATTCGGCAAATCAACCAAGTTCCACACTTGATTGATATACATATATTTCATTTCGGATTTCATGGCTTCTTGCCATATCTTCTAATCAATGTCAAGCATTGCTTCTCTGTAGGTTCTAGGCTCGTCATCATCTGGAATATCTAGCTCATTTTGTGTTTCCACAAGCAGATTTAGTCTTTCAGGAGGACGATGAGATCTAGTGGACCTACGGAGTTGATTGTCTTGCAGTTCAATTACAAGTATGTTATGACTGTGAGGAGGTTCTTGTGCGCTGGTCGATCCACCAATATTAGAGCTTTTAGGAATATCATTTTCATGTCTGTCCTGAATGGGAGGAAATGCAACTGGTGCACTTGCTCCCAAGGTCTGTGCCGGAAGATCTTGCATTTCTGCTTTACTCCTAGTAGCACTCCCACTGGCCGAGGGGGTTACCCTAAATATCCAATCTTCGCCAGAAGCTCCCACTGAATTCTTGCCTTTATTATTGGGCAATGATTCAACCTCTTTATTACCTTGTTCATGAATTTCTTCAAGTTCTATCTCCGTGCAACTCTCATCCTTGTAGACATATTCATCTTCGAGGAAAGTTGCGTTCCTAGAAACAAATATCTTATGTTCTCCAGGAAGATAGAAATTGTTACACCCCGTAAGTCCAGGTCATGTATTGAGAACGTACGAAAGGAAATAAGATTCGAATTAGGAACAAAAAAAAAAGTTGTTGGCAGAATATTTTTTTGGACAGTTTTTCAGTCAACTTTGGAGCAGTATATCTCCTAGTATATTGGGAGTTTTTAGGTGTTTCAAAATCCTAATATTAAGGTAATTGAGTCTAGTTTTCAACGCAATAAACCGCTCGTCGATAGGACATCAGAGTAGAAAGTTATGGACGTTACAAGATCAGCTGACAGAAGACACAGGGGCAGGCGCCGCGGCGCCGGTTCTGCGAGGCAGCGCGGAAAGCTGAAATTGTGCGAAGTTGCAGCGCGCCGCCGCAGACTGCGTAGGCGGGATTTTTTGCGGAAATAGGGTAAAAATAGAAGATATTTGTTGTAGAGGACCCATGGGTGGGTGACAAGTGTCCCCCCAACTTGTGGATCAAGATAAGGCTTATATATTGGCCAAGTCTTGCAAGACTTGGCCATTCTACACTAAAAGATCATCCAAACACTTGCTCTCCTCTATCAAAAGTTGATAAAACCCTAAGCCAAATGAGATTTTTGGAAAGGCAACAAGAAGGAAAAATGTTGGCGAGCTTGTAGGGGGTTCGTAGAGGTGATTTTAGCGGGAAGAAGAAATTCGGAAAGAGGGCTAAAGTGGGCGAGATTGTTGGACTATTTGGGCTAAATGAGGTAATAATCTTCGTCTTACTATTGTAATTGAAGATTTCATGTTATGATAAGTTAGAAATGAGCATGTGATATATGTTATGAAGATTGATAAGTGTTATGGATATTGGAAGCCTAAAACCCGAAATGACATTGATTAGCCATTTGAAATTGAAATACAATTTGATCGATAACTAGAATCGTCACATGTTATCTACTTGAAGATTATAGTTGTTATAATCGATTAAGGCTTTATAACATGTTATACTAAACAACTTGGATTGAAAAGGAATTGGAAAAGACTATGTATTGTTGCCCCTCATATTGCCGAATGTAACATTGTATGTTGGACTAGTTTGATATCAATTGTGGGGCAGGATTTTACACGTCTTGTTAAGGCGTGTAATCCCCTTTGTATTGTTGAATTGTTGGGCCTTAAATGTGGCGTTTAGTTATTGATTTTCGGACCTTCAAAAAGGTGGAAAAGTATGTAGAAACAAAGGAAGTGCTGTCCGATTTTCCGTAGAATTTAGTGACTTTGCACTTAGAATATTCTACGTTTGAAGCTAGAAGTTAATAGACGTATTATGGTCATTATAGGTTGACATACTACATACGGCGTATTGGACTTAGCAAGTGGATTGAACCGAAGAGGTATGTGGAACTTTCCTATCTCTTGAGCATGAGTAGTTGTACCTATATAGTACGGTAGACGTAAAAGATTTTGATATCCTTTACTTGTTTTAAGAATGTCCAAGTTGGTTGAGTTAGGGGATTAACTCACTTGTTTAAAAGTATTAAGGATGTCTTAGTTTTTCAAAGTTAAGGGACTTGAAGTTTTTAAAAAAAAGTATATGATACTTGTTTCGTTTTAAAAGTATAAGTCCCTTGGATATAAGGAAGAATGAAATTGCCTAAGGTATAAAGTTAATATAACGACTTTATGGGAAGTTGGTTATAATAGCTTTATGGAAAGTTAATAGAGTGGTTTACACTAAGTAATGTAAGTATGATAAATGACTTGAAATAATGAAAGACAAATTGATTTTAAGGCATCAATTGCTTAAGGTTTTAAAAGAAAGAAGTCACTTGATTTAGAAGCCTATAAATGTATTTCTAAAAGGTATTGTGACTTGTCTTGAAAAGTAGGTATGACTTGATACTACGGTTATTAGTATCTTGGAAGTTATATGAAAAAGAGTCATTTTAAAAAGGTAGAAGTATGTAGTACTTTGGGTTAAATTCCCGGATTGTTATAATGACATGTTAGTGCCTTAAGTAAACTAAAATGAGAGTGTATATGAATAAGACTAATAAGAAGTTAGGGGGATTTCTTAACTTGCTTATGTTATGTATGATAAGCCGGTAGCGCTTATGTTATGTTAGGATAAGCCGGTAGCGCTTATGTTATGTATGATAAGCCGGTAGTGCTTATGTTATGTATGATAGCCGGTTGTGCTAGTTTATGTTATTCTTACGGGGTAAAGCCCCGGGTTACTACTAATTCCATGGATTTGCTACCCATGATGCGAGTGCGGCGTTTGTACTCATTGCGGGCCCACCGGGCCCAAGCGGGTGAAATAGTCATGTGCGGGTGAAATAGTCCTATGCGAGGAATACCTCATGCGGGTCCACACGACCTATGCGGGCGGATACAGCCTATGCGAGGAAGTTACCTCATTGCGGGTCCACAGGACCTATGCGGGTGAAATAGTCCCAGGAGTAGGATTGCTTAATGATACTATTGGCGGGTGGCCCTACTTTGATCATGAGCCTCCTATTTTTATGAAGTAAAGTATACTCTTGTTTACTCTCATTGTTAGTAAGGCACGATTATCTTTATTAATTGAGTTATCATACATGTCTCGCTTTTATTTTGGACTTATGATTTCATTCTGATCTTTCCGTTTCACATATTTGGTACATGTTATCGACCTCGCCGGGCTGCGTTAAATGCCGCAGTAGAGTATCTGAGTTGCTGATCCTCACTCTTATGATCACTGTTCAGCTGTTGGGAAACTCCATTACTCCGGAAGCTTATCCCTAGTTCAGATCCCTGATATGGTCGGTTGTTGTATAGTCAGGGGTATGGCGGGGCCCTGTTCCGTCACAGTTGTTATTCTTAGAGGTCTGTAGTCACATTGTGGATTGGGTTTTTAAGAACAGAAATGTACTGGTTTATTTTATTTTGGATCATGTATATTTTACGGAAGGTGGAATTATCGGCTAACCTGTTAATAATTACTGTTTTATTATTTATGAGTTCTATATGTTCCGCTGCTATTCTCTGATGTATACCTGTAAGGAGTGCCCAGGTAGGGCACCAGTCGCGGGCCCGGGGTCGGGTCGTGACAGAAATAGTATCCCTTAGTTTCCTTCGGATACCCAATAAAGTAACATTTCTCACTTTTAGATTCCAACTTATCAGTTGTCACGACCCGACCCCGGGCCCGCGACTGGTGCCCTACCTGGGCACCCCTTTCAGGTATACATCAGAGAATAGCAGCGGAACATACACAACCCATAAAAATAATTAGACAGCAAATATGAACAGGCTAGCCGATAAGGCCGCCTTCCGTGAAATATACATCATCCAAAATTTAAAACAGCACATCTCTGTTCTTACAACCCAATCCACAAATATGACTACAGACATCTAAGAATAACAACTGTGACGGGACAGGGCCCCGCCATACCCCTGAATGTACATAAATTTACAACATCAGGGAAACCGTACCAAAAGACAAGCCTCCGGAGAAATGGAGCTTCTGACACCTGATCAGTGATCCTAAGAATGAGGATCCACGCTCTTACCCCACTGCGGCGTGAACGTAGTCCCAGAAAGAAGGGTCGGTACAATATGTACCAAGTATGTAAGCGGAAAATCGTAATTTACATCATAAGTCTAAAATAATGCTTGAGACATTTATTATAATCAAATTAACGATTATCGTGCCTTACAAACGATGAGAGTAAAATATACATTTCCGGTTCTTAAAAATAGGAAGCCGGTGATTAACCTAGGGCCATCCGCCCGTAGTATTATCACGCAATCCTACTCCTGGGACTATTTCACCCGCATAGGCCGTATGTACCCGCATGAGGTAACTTCCTCGCATAGGACTGGTCCGCCCCGCATAGGACTATTTCACCCGCATGAGCTCTACGGACTCGCATGAGGTATTCCTCGCATCATGGGTAGCAAATCCACAGAATATGCAAATGCCACAAGCCCGGGGAATGACCCCGTAATGAACAATATATCACAAGCACAACCGGCTACTATAAATAACATAAATAAGTTAAAAAACCCATTAACTTCTCATTGACTTAATTAGCATACACTCTCATTGCTTTTTAACTTAAGGCACTATCGTATCATAAAAGATTCGGGAAATTAAAATGACTCTTTTTCATATAAAACTCCAAGATACTAATAACCGTAGTATCAAGTCATATCTACTTTTCAAGACAAGTCACAATACCTTTTAGAAATACATTTATAGGCTTCTAAATCAAGTGACTTCTTTCTTTAAAATCTTAAGCAATTGATGCCTTCAAATCAATTTGCCTTTCGTTATTTCAAGTCATTTATCGTTATTTACATTACTAGAGTAAACCACTCTTTCATCTTTCCATAAAGCTATTATAACCAACTTCCCATAAAGTCGTTATACTAACTTTATGCTTTAGGCAATTACATTCTTCTTTATACCCACGAGACTTATACTTTCAAAACAAAACAAGTATCATATACTTTCAACATACTTTAAGTCTCTTAACTTTTAGAAACTAAGATATCCTTAATATTTTTAAACAAGTGAGTTAATTCCCTAACTCAACCAACTTGGACATTCTTAAGACAAGTCAAGGATATCAAATGAAACTAGATTCGTCAAAATATCGTACGTCTACCGTACTATATTGTCACGACCCGACCCCGGGCCCGCGACTGGTGCCCTACCTGGACACCCTTACAGGTATACATCAGAGATAATCAGCGGAACATACATAAACTTAACAAGAAATAAATAATAGGTTAGCCGATAAGGCTACCTCCCTGGATATATATAAATCCAAAAGCAGTTACCTCATTTTTTTTTTAGTGACCCACAAGATATGACTACAGACCTCTAAGAGTTTAGACATACAATGTGGCATGACGGGGCCGCCATACCACGAATGTACAACGATCTACAACCTCGAGGAACCGTACCAAAAGACAAAGCCTCGAGAAATGGAGCTTTCGAAGCGGACAATGATCTGAAGTGCGGATCGACCAAGTATGTACCTCAACCTGCGGCATGAACGCAACCCCCCGAAGGAGGTCAGTACAAAATATGTACCAAGTATGTAAAACTAAAAATATTGTAATGAAATCATAACAGTCTATATAAAACAGGAGACATGTATGATAACCAAACTACAGTACACAATATATAACAGTCATGTCAAGTCAGGGACTCACGCCCTCAAAGTCATCAATCAAATATAACCATGGGTCTCGCGCGATATCAATCATGCGGTGGAATTCCTTTCTCACCGCGATGCATGATATAACAACACGAGTACAAAGAACACGTGTCCCACGTGTCATAAGATCCGTCTGGGCAATCTGAAGGCATAGCTACGGATCCACCTGTCATCAATCGGCCGGGCAAGTACGGCCGGCTACGAACCTACCGTACCAACAATACTATATAATTGTATCACGAAGCTGACCGGTGCAAGTACGATAGCCTCTACCAGATCCACTCTGCATCACGTCGATCGGGCAAATCGTAAGCTAACTACCGATCCACTGCATCACGAAACTTGGCCTAAAAGCGAAAAAGCGTGTCACGGCGGCGGGCAAATACGATAGCTCTACAGATCCACTGCATCACGTCGGCCGGGAAATGCGTAAGCTAACTACCAGATCCACCCTGCATCACGAGACTTCATCCTAACACCGGAGGCGGCACGAAAACCAACTACGAACCGGCTGCGTGGCGGCCAGGAGAAATGCGAGGGCTAGCTACCAGATCCACCCTGCATCAGTAAACCTCATGGAGAGCTAGTCCATGGAATAACACTATCAACAGGGAACGAACCCTCATCATGGCCGCATACCCATGGACCATCCATCGAGTCAGTATGCCCAAAATGATCACAAATAACTTGACCGACCTTCCATCGAGAGACGCGGTAACATAAGGATACAACACTTGCACAACAAGGCTATCACAAGCAAACATAGGCAAGTTACCCACACTCAAGGTACTTTCATTTTATGCCAAAAATCCGGGTTTTAACCCCAAAATACTACGTACTTTAACTCTTTAAAAAGATCCATTTCTTTCACAAAGGTCACATGATACTAACACCCGTAGTATCAAAATAGAGTAACTATTATTTTAAGTAAATCAAAACAATTTCCATACCTTCTTTTTAAATAAACCAAGACAATATCATGCCTTCTTTTTAAACCAAATCAAGACAATACCATGCCTTCTTTTTAAACAAAAACACTTCTCCTTTTTAAAGTCAAGTAACAATATACTTTTCAAAATAGTTCAAGTTTCATAACTTCAAATTCTCAAGTGTCTTCTTATCTTTAGAAATCAAGACCTTACATCAAAGTCTCATTACTTCTTAAAAATATCAAGTTACCGTTTTAAAATCCAAAAACCATTCTTTCGTTTTCATAATGTCGTTATAACTAGCTTCCCATAAAGCTATTATAACACTTTACATTTTAAACCAACCAAGGACAACTACTCACATTTCCGAAATCAAGATAACTTTATTCTTTTTAAAGACCAAGTACCCATTACTCACGAATGAGGTTTCACAACTTTTTAACATAATTCAAGTTCTTAACATTTCATATCAAGTCACTTAACATTTAGAATCAAGTCAAGGACACAAAAAGGAAATCCAACTCCTTTAACACACGTGCGTCTACCGTACTATATATTTCACAAATAATCATGCTCAAGAGAATAGGAAGAATCACATACCTCTTCGGTTCAATCCACTTGCTAAGTCCAATATGCCGTACGTAGTATATCAACATATAATGACCATAATACGTCTATCAACTTCTTGCTTCAAACGTAGAATATTCTAATGTAAAGTCCCTTATTCTACGGAAAATTGGACAGCACTTCCTTCGATTTTACATACTTTTCCACCTTTTTCAAGGTACGAATTCAATAACTAAACGCCACATTTGAGCCCCAACAACTCAGCAATACAAAGGGGATTACACGCCTAGCTTGGAGGTGTAAAATTCTGCCCCATAATTCATATTAATAGTCCATTATTATTAAGGCCAATTCTCGGCTACAATAATGACAACACATATTCCTTTTTCCATTCCTTATAACCCAAGCCGTTATTCCAAAATTACTACATAATTCATGTTGACAATTTGAACGACTAAAATCACTTCAATAAACCCCATATAACAAGTGAAGACGACGACCATAAATATCTACGACTAGAACTCGAAAACTGCCCTTTTATACTTTCATTTACAACATGGAAACCTTCGATTCTTATATCCATTTTTCTCATCACAAAACCCTTCTCCAATTTCTACAATACGTGACATAATTTACCTTTAAAGGAGAATGAATTCTTACCTTGGAATTTGCCCAAAATAGTCCACAATCACCCACTTTCGCCCTATTTCCGCAATTCCTCTTCACGTTAAAATCACCCACACGAACCTTCTACGAGTCTATCAACACTTTATCTTCTTGCCGCCTCACCAAAATATTCACTAGGCTTAGGGTTCTTAAGATTTTTAGGGAGAAGAGAAGAGGGGTTTCCCATAAGGTGGATCATTGCAAATGACCAAGTCTTGCAAGGCTTGGTCAATAAATAAGGTCTTTCTTGGTCCACAAGATGGGAGGGACACTTGTCAACCTCGTGGGCTTTTAACAAAATATCTTACGATTTTTCCTGCTGCGAAAATTCCGCCTCGGCACGGCTGAAACTTCGAACACATCAAGACATCCGCGTGCGACCCTGCGCATCCGTGTGGCACTGAAAACACTTTCCTGTTCGTCTGCCCACTGAACTTGCAACCTCCATAACTTCCTACTCCGATGTCCTATCGACGAGCAATTTATTGCGTTGGAAACTAGACTCAACGAACTTCATACTGGGCTATTGAAACACCTAAAAACTCCTAATGAACTAGGAGATATACCGCTCCAAAGTTGACTAAAAAAACTGTCCAAAAACATTCTGTCAACTTATCTTTCCAATTTCAATTCTTATTTCCTTTCGTACGTTCCCAATACATGACCTGAAATTTCGGGGTGTAACATATATATTTGCAACTACTCATGCTCAAGAGATAAAAAGTTCCACATACCTCTTCGGTTCAATCCACTTGTTAGGTCCAATATGTCGTACGTAGTATGTCAACCTATAATGACCATACTACGTCTATTAACTTCTAACTTCAAACGTAGAATATTCTAAGTTCAAAGTCACTAAATTCTACGAAGAATCGGACAACACCTCCTTTGTTTCTACATAATTTTCCACTTTTTTCAAGGCCCAAATTCAATAACCAAACACGCCACATTTAAGGCTCAACAATGTAGTTAACAATAGGGGATTACACTCCTAACAAGACGTGTAAAATTCCGCCCCACAATTGCTATCAAACTAGTCCAAAAGACAATGTCATTTTCGGCAATTTGAGGTACAACAACACAAAGTATTTTCCAATTCCTTTTCAATCCAAGTTGTTTAGTATAACATGTTATCAAGCCGCAATCGATTATAACTACTACAATCTTCAAGTAGATAACATGTGACGATTCTAATCATCGACCAAATTGTATTTCAATTTTAAATGGCTAATAATGTCATTTCGGATTTAGGCTTCCAATATCCATAACTCTTATCAATATTTAATACAAATACTTCATGCTAGTTAAAATGTAAGTCTACAACAATATATAATCTTATAACACTTAAGAGAACAAGATTGTTACCTTAACGAGCCTTAATCCAACTTAAAGATCCGAAGTCTCTCCCTAGCAACTTAGAGCCTCTCCTTGACACTCCAATCCGCCACTTGAAGCCCTTAGAAGATCACAAACAACTTTCCTTTAATTTCCAATCCAAACCTATGAAAGCGACTTAGGTTTTCACCTTGCGACTAACGCAAAAACGACACTTTTCCAGGATCTTTCTATTGAGATACCCTTACAATACCCTTAGGAACCTTGGTTTAAAGTATGGAGATTATTGAACAACAAACAAAAAAATTTCTTCCCTTGAAGAACCCTAACCCAAGAGCTCCTCTTGTGTCTTCAAAGTTTTTTTCAAATTTTTCTAAGTGTAGAAGCCTTGTCTTGCTACTAGTATGTTTAAATAACACTATGTACGGTCAAGATTAGTACATATGGGTGGCTTGGATGCATTCTACTAAAAGATCAAGCCAAGTGGCCCTTGGACTTAGTCAACATTATCAAGCTCTTAGCCTAGCAAGACTTGCTCATCTTTACCTTGGTCAAATGACCATAAAACCCATGGTCTTATTCGACCATGACCATCTAAGGGGGGTGACACGTGTCACCCTCCCGTTCGTCACAATATTTCATTTCCCGACGTTTCCATAATTTCGATAAATTTTTACTAGTCTCAAATCTTAAACATTTTTGAGTTCTTACGTACGTTCTTATAAACATGTCCTGGAATTACGGGGTGTAATATTCTTCCCCCTTTAGAAACATTCGTCCCCGAATGTTCTTTCAGAGTCAAACTTATAGGTAGCGACATATTCTTCTTTTACAACCCCTACATACCAATAATGCCACACGTGGACACATAATAGCACTTAAGCGAAATACTTAAATTAGAACTTGACAAGTAAGGGAAATGAATTACCTGAAGGTGTAGAGAATAAGTGAGGATACTTCCTCAACATGTCCTCCTCCGCTTCCCAAGTCATCTCCTCCCTATTATCATTCCGTCACAAGACTTTGACGGAAGCCACATCTTTGGTCATGATCGCGACTGACGATCGAGTATCGCTATGGGACTCTCTTCATACGATAAAACCTCATCACACGGACCTCATTGTGGGAAAACTCTCGATGGATCTCGATACACTTTCGTAACATAGAAACATGAAAGACCGGATGTCGCCTCTAAATCCGATGGCAGATCCAACTCATAGGCAACGCGCTTGCCTACTGCGATGATGCGGTAAGGCCCGATGTACCTTGGGCTAAGTTTTCCCTTCTTTTCGAACCTCATCACACCGCCATGGGTGATACGCTAAGAAGACCCAATCGTACACGAAACTCCAAATGTCAACGCCGATTATCTGCATAAGACTTCGACTACGAGTTGCTATGATCTCTCATGGATAAGCTTCACTTATCCACTGCTGAATCAAGTGCAGGACAACTAATCGAACCTCTCCCCCGAACCAACCAATCGGCGACCTACTCCGCCCATACAAAGCCTCGTATGGCGCCATCGAATGCTAGAATGGTATTTGTTGTTATAATCAAACTCTACAAGAGGTAAATGATCCTCGGCTACCCCAAAATCAATAACACAGGCGCGTCATATCCTCGAGTGTATGCGGATAGTACGCTCTTCTGTCCGTCGATGCGAGGATGAAGCAGCGATCTTGAGACTCACATGTGTCCCTAACCCCACGGAAAGACCTCCGGAAGTTAGCGATGGCGGGCTCCTCTATCTGATATAATCGATATAGGAACTCTGTGCAGTCTCACAATCTCCCTGATATACAATCTAGCATAATCCTCAGCCGAATACGTAGTCCTGACTGGAAGAAAGTGGGCTGATTTCGTCAGCCTGTCTATAATAACCCAGATGGAATCACACTTCCTCTAAGTACGAGGTAACCCTGTAACAAAATCCATGTTGATCACCTCCCACTTCCATATCGGAATATCAATCGCCTGCAATAGCCCCCCGGGCTTTTGGTGCTCAACCTTGACCTGCTGACAATTAGGACACTGAGCAACAAACCCTGCCACGTCCCTCTTCAGGCCATCCCACCAATACATACATCTGAGGTCATGGTACATCTTAGTCGATCCCGGATGAATAGAGTAACGAGACCGTGTGCCTCACGAGAATCTGGGCGAAGTCTGCAACATCGAGGAACACACACCGCCCTCAAATCTTAGCACCCCATCAGACGCTACCTCAAATAGACTCTTCTCCTCTCGAAGAGCCGTATCTCGATACCGTATCATAACTGGGTCCTCATACTGTCGCCTCTTCACCTTATCAACATGGAATACTCGGCAATATCACAAACCCGTACCCCACTATCATCGGTATCGACTAATCGAACCCCAAGGCTCGCTAGCTGATGGATCTGACGGACCATGTCCTGCTTCTGCCGCTGCACAGCGGACTCCCCATCGATCTACGACTCAAAGCATCTGCAACCACGTTGGCTTTTTCCGGATGGTATAGGATATCAACATTATAATCCTTCAACAACTCTAACGCGCTCTGCGCAAGTTCACTCCTGCACGAAGATGTCTTGGAGGCTCTTGTGGTCTGTATAAATATCCACATGAACCGGTATAAATAATGTCTCCAAATATTCAAGGCATGAATAAGCTGCGCCAACTCTAAGTCGTGAGTAGGGTAATTCCTCTCGTCTTAGTGGTATCGGAAAGCATAGGCTATTACCTTACCGTCTTTGCATCAATCGCACTGGCGATGCAGAGGCATCACGATAAATCACGTGCCCTCTAACCGCCGGGAAGAGTAAGAACTGAGCCGTCGTCAACTTTTCCTTGATGGCGGAAGCCCTTTTCACAAGCACGTCGGCTGGAACTTAGCTACGAGTCGACCTAGTCAGCGATCGATATCGAAGCAAAGCGCTCCTGAACCTCGATAATAACACGCGATACTAAGCTGCGCACCTCCGGAGTGGTAATAGGTCTCGGCAAGACTTGACCGCCGATCTTTGTCGTATCAACTGAACCGTCAACCCGATAATGTGCCCCAAGAATGCCGCGAGGCGACCAAAACTCACACTTGGAGAACTTGGCGAACAATTGTCGGCTCGGAGGACCCAATCACCGTCCTTAAGTGATCTGCATGCTCTCGCTCGTGCGCGAATAAACGGGATGTCATCAATGAATACTATAACAAGCGTATCAAAATGGCTTGAACACGGTTCATCAAATCCATAAATACCATTTGGGCGTTGGTCAAACCGAAGACATCACCTGAACTCATAGTGCCCATCTAGGGTCTAAATGCGATCTTTGGGATATCTGTCTCTCTAACCGCTTTGATGATAACGGACGCGAGTCTATCTTGGAAAACACCTCGCACCACCTGTGGTCAAACAAATCATCAATCCTAGGGAGGGTGTCTGCATTCTTGATGGTTACCTTATTCATTGTAATCAACACATCTGTGGCGTCCCATCCTTCTTCTTTACAAACAAAGCGGCGCTCCCGGGGAGAAACACTAGGCACGATAAAGCCTTTTTCCGGCCAAATCTTTGGTGGTCCTTCAACTCCTCAACTCAGCGGGTGCCGTCGTATGCGGCGGAATAGATATGGTAGTGTGCGGCAACATATCAATACAAAACTCAATCTCCCTCTCGGGAGGATACGGGAAGATCGTGCGGGAATACATCCGGAAACTCTCTAACCACCGGGCCGATCAAGAAGCGACACCTCGGCCTGCGTATCGAATACGAACGGATGATAGATGTACCCTTTCTGCACCATCTTCCTAGCCTTGAGGTAAGAAATAAACCTACCCATCGGCGATGCTGTGTTGCCCTTCCACTCGATCACTGGCTCACCCGGAAACTGGAATCGGACCAACCTGTTTCTACAGTCAACGTTGGCATAACAAGAAGCCAACCAGTCCATACCCATAATGACGTTAAAATCTGTCATCTCCAACTCTATATCAAGTCTGCTAGGGTCTGACGACTGTATATAAACACCGGGCAAATTTTGTACACCCGCTCAACTAACATCGAATCACCCACTGGCGTAGCTACCTCAAAAGGCTCTATCGACACTGGCTCTATCCCGATTCTACCAGCAATAAGAGGGGACACATAGGACAAGATATAACCTGGATCTATCAAAGCATAAACGTCACATCATGAAATCAATAATGTACCTGTGACGACATCCGAAAGCCTCACGATCCTCGGTGGCTAAGGAATATATGCGGTTCTGTGGACCGCTAGAACTAGGACCTCCACCACGACCTCTGCGCGGCTGCTGTCGTGAACACCACGCCTCCGGTTGCATAACCACGAGAAGAAGAAGACCAGCCCGGCCGTCGGTGAACCATACCACCCCACCGCCTGGTGACAATCCCTCTTCATATGGCCATGCGCCTGAGAAACAAGCTCCGGCAATCGGCACTTCGCCGGGTGAGATCTACCGTCGAACACAGAGATCTGGCGGTCTCGATCGATTCTGATCTGCCTCCCGAAACCAATCTTTGGAGCCACGACTGCTCGAATAACCCGGCTGATCAAACCTCCTGCCAGAAATCCGAGAAGGAGCACTCTGTGCTAGCTGAAATGTGGACCTAGTCTGCTGCTGAGGTTGTCCGCCTCAAAAATTGCCCTAGAACCCTGCTGTCCTGGCCCTCTTGGGCTGGCTTGGGTCTGGATGATCCTCCCTCTCTCTGTCATATATCCCCTGTGCATAAGCCTGCATCCTGGAAATATCCATACACGGTGTAGGGCACTCCGTGCATGCGATAATCATATGGTCTAGCCCCATCACATAGCGATGAACTGCATGCGCCGTATGCCGACGCGATGGTGGCGCATGCACGGCGATGAGTCAAACTCCAGGTTGTACTCTCTGATAGTCCTCCCATTCTGTCTCAATGTCAAGAATTTATCCACGCGGGCTCTCCTTATCTCAGGAGGCAAAAAGTGATCAAGGAAGACCTCTGTGAACTCATCCCAAATAGCTGGAAGAGCATCCACACCTCTAGACAGCTCCCATGACTCAAACCAGTTCAATGCAATATCACGTAACCGGTAAGAGGCTAACACAACTGACTCTGTCTCTGAGGCCCTAAGCACCTGCATAGTCCGCTGTATCTGCCAAATAAACTCCTGAGGATCCTCCTCAGATCTCGAACCATAGAACTCGGGTGGATTACAACCCAGAAAATCCCGAATCCGCAAATTGTCGGCTCTAGGGTTAGCTACCTGCTCTGTCGCTGCCACCACTATGCTAGTCAATAACCTGATCTGCTCTCCGTAATCTCTATACTCTTCCCCTGGCTGCGGAGCTGGAGGCTCAGGTATCGGAGCCTCTGGAGCTACGGCCGCTCTCGGCTACTCTGTCTGGCGTGGTGAACTCGCCGACCGCCCACAACCTCGGGCATAGTGCGGGCACGAGTCCTAGTAATCCTCTGCGTACCACTAGCGCCTCCTGCTTTGCCTTGCCGGGCCCAGTCGCGCCGTGGAGGAATAAGCGATACATAAGAATAGGTCGGAGAGGATTCAACCTAATAAGACGGATCTCTTGCACGATCTGTAGAGAAGAATGGAAACCAATCCTAAATGTCCTGTGACCTCACGATTATAGATGTGGTGCGCAACACACCGATAATCAAGACTACTAGACACGGCCTATAGACACTTTCAGATGACTAATCGCTCGATACCACTTTTGTCACGACCCGACCGGCGCGTGGTGCCCTACACAGGCACGCTTTCAGGTATACATCATAGAATAACAGCAGAACATACACAACCCATAAAAATAATTAGACAGCAAATATGAATAGGCTAGCCGATAAGGCCGCCTTCCATGAAATATACATCATCCAAAATTTAAAACAGCACATCTCTGTTCTTACAACCCAATCCACAAATATGACTACAGACATCTAAGAATAACAACTGGCGGAGACGGGGCCGCCATACCCCTGAATGTACATAAATTTACAACATCAGGGAAACCGTACCAAAAGACAAGCCTCCGGAGAAATGGAGCTTCTGACACCTGATCAGTGATCCTAAGAATGAGGATTCACCACCTGCTTACCCCTACCTGCGGCATGAACGCAGCCCCCCAAGGAAAGGGGATCAGTACACAATATGTACCAAGTATGTAAAACTGGAAAATACTGCAAATAAGTCTAAAATAAAGCTGGAGACATGTATGATAATCAAATTAACAGTATACTGTGCCTTACAAACGATGAGAGTAAAATATACATTTCCGGTTCTTAAAAATAGGTAGCCGGTGATTAACCTAGGGCCATCCGCCCGTAGTATTATCACGCAGTCCTACTCCTGGGACTATTTCACCCGCATAGGCCGTATGGACCCGCATGAGGTAACTTCCTCGCATAGGACTGGTCCGCCCCGCATAGGACTATTTCACCCGCATGAGCCCTACGGACTCGCATGAGGTATTCCTCGCATCATGGGTAGCAAATCCACGGAATATGCAAATGCCACAAGCCCAGGGAATGACCCCGTAATGAATAATATATCACAAGCATAACCGGCTACTATAAATAACATAAACAAGTTAAGAAACCCCTTAACTTCTCATTGACTTAATTAGCATACACTCTCATTGCTTTTTAACTTAAGGCACTATCGTATCATAAAAGATCCGGGAATTTAACCCAAAGTACTACGTACTTCTATTCTTTAAAATGACTCTTTTTCATATAAAACTCCAAGATACTAATAACCGTAGTATCAAGTCATATCTACTTTTCAAGACAAGTCACAATACCTTTTAGAAATACATTTATAGGCTTCTAAATCAAGTGACTTCTTTATTTAAAATCTTAAGCAATTGATGCCTTCAAATCAATTTGTCTTTCGTTATTTCAAGTCATTTATCGTTATTTACATTACTAGAGTAAACCACTCTTTCATCTTTCCATAAAGCTATTATAACCAACTTCCCATAAAGTCGTTATACTAACTTTATGCTTTAGGCAATTACATTCTTTTTTATACCCAAGAGACTTATACTTTCAAAACAAAACAAGTATCATATACTTTCAACATACTTTAAGTCTCTTAACTTTTAGAAACTAAGATATCCTTAATATTTTTAAACAAGTGAGTTAATTCCCTAACTCAACCAACTTGGACATTCTTAAGACAAGTCAAGGATATCAAATGAAACTAGATTCGTCAAAATCTCGTACGTCTACCGTACTATATTTGCAACTACTCATGCTCAAGAGATAAGAAAGTTCCACATACCTCTTCGGTTCAATCCACTTGCTAGGTCCAATATGCCGTACGTAGTATGTCAACCTATAATGACCATAATACGTCTATTAACTTCTAACTTCAAACGTAGAATATTTTAAGTGCAAAGTCACTAAATTCTACGGAAAATCGGACAGCACCTCATTTGTTTCTACATACTTTTTCACCTTTTGCAATGCCCGAATTCAATAAACAAACACGCCACATTTAAGGATCAACAATGTAGTTAACAATAGGGGATTACACGCCTAACAAGACGTGTAAAATTCCGCCCCACAATTGTTATCAAACTAGTCCAAAACGATGTCATTTCGTGATTTGAGGTACAACAACACAAAGTCTTTTCCAATACCTTTTCAATCCAAGTTTTTTAGTATAACATGTTATCAAGCCGCAAACGATTATAACTACTACAATCTTCAAGTAGATAACATGCGACGATTCTAATTATCGACCAAATTGTATTTCAATTTCAAATGGCTAATAATGTCATTTCGGATTTAGACTTCCAATATCCATAACTCTTATCAATCTTTAATACATATACTTCATGCTAGTTAAAATGTAAGGCTACAACGATATGTAATCTTATAACACTTAAGAGAATAAGATTGTTACCTTAACGAGCCTTAATCCAACTTCAAGATCCGAAGTCGCTCCGTAGAAACTTAGAGCCTCTCCTTGACACTACAATCCGCCACTTGAAACCCTTAGAAGATCACAAACAACTTTACTTTAATTTCCAATCCAAACCTATGAAAGCGACTTAGGTTTTCACCTTGCGACTAACGCAAAAACGACACTTTTCCGGGATCTTTCTATTGAGATACCCTTACAATACCCTTAGGAACCTTGATTTAAAGTATGGAGATTATTGAACAACAAACGAAAATTTTTCTTCCCTTGAAGAACCCTAACCCGAGAGCTACTCTTGTGTCTTCAAAGTTTTTTTTTCAAATTTTTCTCAGTGTAGAAGCCTTGTCTTGCTACTAGTATGTTTAAATAACACTATGAAGGGTCAAGATTAGTACATATGGGTGGCTTGGATGCATTCTACTAAAATATCAAGCCAAGTGGCCGTATTCCGATAAATTTTTACTAGTCTCAAATCTTAACATTTTTGAGTTCTTACGTACGTTCTTATAAACATGTCCTGGAATTATGGGGTGTAACATCATTGATCAACTTCTTGACATATGCAGGACACCCCCAGGGCCTCATGTGTCTAAGTGATGACTTCTTGCCACACCATACCTCATACGGTGTCTTTTCGACTGATTTAGATGAAACTTTGTTTAGAACATATATTGAGGTCAAAATAGCGTATCCCCAAAGGTATATAGGAAGAGCTGAAAAGCTCATCAAGGATCGAACCATGTCAAGCAAGGTTCGGTTTCTCCTCTCGGCAACACCATTCTTCTTTACTTAAGTATTCACTCCCACGATCAGATCGGAGAGTCTTGATACTCTTTGAGAGTTGTTTCTCAACTTCACACTTAAACTCCTTAAACTTCTCAAAAGCTTCAGATTTGTGTCTCATAAGATACACATATTCAAACCTTGATAAGTCGTTTGTGAAAGTGATGAAGTAAAAGAAACCCTCTCTAGCTTGAGTCGGAAATGTTCCACATACGTCCGTATGTACCAACTCAAGCACCTCCTTGGCACAGATCCCTTTCCAGAAAGAGGTTTAATGGTCATCTTACCTTTCAAATAGGATTCACAGTTACCATAAGATTGTAAGTCAAATGGTTCGAGGTAATTTAATTTCCTCAACCGTTCTATCCTTGTTTGATTGATATGACCAAGTCTGCAATGCCACAAGTAAGTAGAATTTCTTTCATTTAACTTAGCCCTTTTATTTTGTACATTGAAAATTTCCCTGTGGCAGTTTAATGTATACAATCTATTCACAAGAGGCGTAATTTCATACATAACATTATCTAAAGTCAAAACCATATTGCCATTAGACGTGTTTGAGGAAAAACCCTCTGAATCAAGTACAGGAATGGAAATAGTATTCCTTGTCAAATATGGAACATAAAAACAATTGTTCAACATTAAAACTTTTCTAAAAGGTAAATCTATCCTATAAGTTCCCACGCGCTCAACAACAACTCGTGCTCCATTTCCGACGCGCAGGTCCACCTCGCGAGGCCCGACCTTCCTGCTATCAGTTAGCCCCTGCACATTTGTACAAATGTGTGAGCCACAAGCGGTATCAAGTACCCAGGAATGAGAATCATTTATAGATCGATTAATTTCAATTACAAACATACCTTGCACATTAGCACCTAGTGCTATTCCTCTGCCTGGAACAGTGCAATCTTTTCTCCAACGCCCCTTCATGTTGCAATTCATGCAAACATCCGATCTTTGCGATTTCTTCTTCGACCCTCGCGAAGCCATTGCTACTGCCGGAGCAACAACTTTAGCCTTCCCCTTCTGTTGTCCCTTACCTTTCGGTTTGGGGCGACTAGAGGAGCCAACCATCATAATAGGCTTGGTCTTAGAGGTCGAAGATTCAAAAGTTTTCAACATATTATGTAACTCCGGCAGTGTCGCTTTAGTCCCATTCATATTCTAATTTATAATGAAACTCTCAAACGATCTCAGAAGTGAATGCAGGATGAGAGTGGTGGAGACTCTGTCATGAAACCTTATGTCAATGGCGGCCAACCTCTCAATCAACTCAATCATCCTCAACACATGAGGTGAAACTTGGCCCCTTTAATTTAGACTACACTTGAAGAGTTCTATTAGCAGGTCATACTCCATTGTCTGAGACTGCGTTTCATAGAGACTCCTCAAATGGGCTAACATTTCGTTAGGCCTCATAGTTTCATGTTGTCTTTACAGTGGAGGAGACATAGAAGACAACATCAGACATTAAGCAGATGTGACATCCTTATAATGTTTCTTGTAAGCAACCTGGTCAAAAGTTGCATACTCTTTAGAGTCCTCCGCCGGAGCAGTGTGGAATACTGTGTCCAAAGTATACTCAATCTCTTCATGTCTTAGAACAATTCTAACATTTCTAAGCTAGTCAACGAAGTTGGGTCCGGTGAGTCTGTTTGACTCCATGAGCATTTTCAACGAAAAATTTGACATTTCTGAAGATCTGAAGATAATCGACAGAATAGGAAAAATGCAATCAATAATTCATTTTTCCAATAATTTATACACATTCATAATTTACTAATTTTAACATGACCTTTTGTTTTAAATTAGCTCCCACTATTTTGCATACTTCTACGACCCCAAGGTAGAATACAGACCTAAATCAATATAAATGTCATAATGGGCCAAGATCCAAACATATGCTATATACGCGTTTGCTTTGGATGATAACTTCAATAGCACACTTTGGTAGGTCCTCAACCAATTGTAAAGCAGCTCTACAACTCTTGGTTTGATTAAATATCTTTCAGTTTAATCTTACGGCTTTAGACTAGTCCGACACTTTGGCGCCAAGATTCATCTAAACAAGCCAACCCCATTACACGACTGCGTTTAAATGTCTAAGTAAATTTAACCTTTGCAAGCAAACACTTTGGTGTAAATACCCACAAAAGTTAATTATCCACTTTCATTTTAACACATCTATGAAAGGGTCTTGGTCCTCTTAGACTTAGAGAAAATACTTTGGCATAAATACCTTTATCGTCGAAAAAGGACTTAGCACCTAACAATTATAATGAACGACGAGCACCCTAACAATTATAATGAACGACGCGTTATAATTAGATTTGTATTTAATGTTTGGGGAACATTTTCAATTTTTGGAGATTCATTCAAGATCAACAATCAAGTCATACATCATATGACATCATATCATGCAATATCTAAACACAATTAGATGGAAAACCATCAAACCCAATAGGCATGATAAAAGATGGTTTTAATCACATACTTGGCGCCGTCTACCCAGACAGTTATAGCGGTCATTTGAAATTAAACAATTACTGGGCGCCGCCTACCCAGACAATAATTGCGGACGCTATGCTAATAATTTAAATGCATCACATTTAACATTTAACACATTTGTATATTATTCAATAATATGCTATTAATGATAATTATGGGTCTATTTGTCTAAACTCTATAATCTATGTAAATGTCAAACAGTCCCTAAACATTTTTTGATTTTAAAATTCTGATTTTCGGGAGTTCTGTAAATTTTCAGAATTTACACTTTAGTCCCTTAAGAATTTAAAATTCAATTCTGAACCCCTATAAATTCATAAAAATGCAATTCTAAACTTCAGAAAATATTTTCAAACTTTTGGACCTGTTTGCAATTTCCAGAACCTAAAATCAACTTTCAGAAAACTTTCTTTAATTATAAATTTGCCCGAAAGGATCAAATCTGTTTGATTCAAAACTTTATTTTCAGAAACTGAAACTTCTAAAACCTCAGATTCAGAATCTAAAACTTTTAAGTGTCTGTTTCTGATTTTTGTTTTTTTTAAATTCGTCGTCGGCACTGCGGTTCCAACAGGTGGCACCGCGGTGCCTCTGAGGCAGTAAGACACTGGAATCTGCAAATTAATTAGCACTGCGGTCCTAACAAGTGACACCGCGGTGCCTCATAATTATCGTCACAGGCACCTCAGTCCTAACAAGAGGAACCGCGGTGCCTTGAAGGAAGATTGTCCAAAAAATTAATTTTAAGCTTCTAGATGAACAACACCGCGATTCCCATGAATAGGACTGCGGTGCCTCTGGCTTCATCTGGGCAGCACCGCGGTGCCGCCGCCAAAATCCTAGCAGGCACCGCGGTGCTCCATCGTGGAACCGCAGTGCCTTATCCCCAGAAACACAATACTGAAATTTCTGAGCCCCTAAAACTGGTTTAGGGCCAGATCTTTCGGATATATCACTTGTATTACCATCACCATTAAAACAACATGTTCATCGACCATCAAATCCAATTTTCTTCTCGTTCTTCGTTTCAATGTACCATGCTTTAAGCCGGATAACGCATATCAACTTAGAAGAGTTATATATTGGATCAATTTTCTCGAATACATAATTGTTCTAACAGATTAGGGCACAAGGACTATGTGTTCTAAAGATTTAGAATTTTAAATACATAAAATATAGATCTAAACAAATTCTAACCATATTATCATTAATATCATTACAAATCACACGAAACCGCTCAGACTCTGATACCACTGTAGGTGTTTACGTCGGGTTCGTACACGTAGTGGAATTTAAAAAATTATGTTTCAAACCCGACGACGATCGAACTGCAGTATGGTATGCAATGAAAAATACAAACACAAAATAATATGTAAAACTTCTATCGAAGACTTACATTGTTGTAGCAATCAGCCAAGCAGTTGAATCTTTATGTTCTGTGTAGTCCGAGGGTGCACACGCAAACGTCCCTCGATTTGTAAGTTCTGGAAACTATGATGTAATTGCTAAGTCAGGAATGCTATGGATTCTGACAGAGCTTTAGAAGAGATTTACCTCTCTTAGGTTTTCAGTGTATTAAAATGAGAAGAAGAGCCTCCTATTTTTAGGATAAAATAAGAGTTCAAGGGTTTGGTAGGTCGGGCCCAGCGAAGCAATGGCGAGTGGACTACGAAGACGCCATGGCACCGCGGTCCTCAGCAAGAGGCACCACGGTGCTAAGCGTGTTCACCGCATGATCTGAATCAAGGCACCGCGTCCCGTCTATTTACGCCCATTTCCCATTTTAATGTCCCGGTCATCAACCGAACATATAGGTATCTCCTTCTAATTACATCCTTCAATCGACGGAACATTTGACTTAGTGTTACCCTTCAGTCCTTTACATATCGTCACTAATTACATTAGGATCCTCACGGAACTCATAGACTGCGCCGGAAGACGAACCCAATATGTAAAGTTTAGCTACACAAATATGTGAACTGAACCTCTATGTGAGAAGATAAAATTCGTTCATTCATGACACACTCAATCAAGCTTAGGATCTGTCAACTGTCTATCCAAATGGCTTGATTATTATAACTCATCTATATTAGTTGACAACAGGACCATATCACAGACATGTCCATTGCATCGGCCAATGACTTAGTCAACCTATAATACCATATGAGTACCTGAGTGTTCACTCGAATATAAATTCAAGGAATGAATCCTTTCTTGGCTCACATACCACCTTTAATCTATTTCGTAATGCACCCAAAACAAGCCGCGTCTCAACCTATAAAGAATTTGAGCTTAGGACAGGATTAAAGTAAATTACTCCGTAAACAAGGTGATATTGAGCTCAAGTCTAAGGACTTTTATCTCCAAACGCCGATGACATTATAGACATATAACAAAATAGTACATCAGCAGGGCATACCAGTACTTCAACAAATATCCATGCGTCCATCACGAGTTGTCATAACTCGTAGCAAGTGAGACATACTACATCCCCTAAGGATATGATGCAGACCACATGTCGACGTATCACATATCATCGATATCCCAATGTCGATGATCTTTAATCGAGGTAATTTAAGAGTTACGTTATAATATTAATTTTCACATCATTAATAAACACGTAACCTCTAGGGATGCATTTATAGAATATCATAAACAATCAATTAATAATTCAACAAATGCAAAATATCATAATATTAATCATCATTAATATAAATACGAATATATATAAAGTACATCGTGTACTAATACAGATTGTCTCTAGGACATACATATACTTTCAAAAGTTTTAGAAAAGGCATCAAAATAAAAAGTTATGACAACTTTAAGTTATTTACTAAAATTTCACTTCATAAGAAGGCAATTGAGAAATTTCGGTATGGTCGGTATATATTTGCATGTAATATTTACATCTATATCGATGAATGCAGAAAATAGTCTATGGTGTATATAATAAAGCGGTACATTTCACTATAAAAAAAATTCAAACAAATAATATTGTTATAAAAAGTTTTGATTGTATGAATAAATGTACCGCTTTATTATTGGATCCTCTAAGTGAACTAGCATTGAAAGGAATTCTCAATGTTGTCCGTGAATCAGACAACCATGGTCCTTATTGCCAAATTTATGAACTATTCTTGGTAGGGGTCAAAATTGGCTGACTCTGTCCAACCCAACCCAACCTTAAAGGGCCAGAGTTAAAAGGGCTGCGGGATGAGGGGGGTGGCCCTTTTTACTGAAGGCTCTAAAATGGCAGCCCAACCCTTTAAAATAATTTTCTTCTAAAATAACATCTCTCAAGTGATTTTTTGTACAATTTTTTTTTACAGTCTAAAATAGAATTTTCTACCACACCATTCTCTCACGAACTAAAACACATAAATTTAAAAGAACAAACCCATTTTGACTCTTCAACCATGAGATGAAAAACTCTCTATCAAAATCATTTATCGTATCTTTTAATACACAAAATCGTGGAGTAAATATCTAAAAAGGTCATTGAACTATGAGAAAAAGTCGATCAAATTTTGTTTTAAATTTATTTCTTATAAAATCACTCAACTCAACGTGTCATAAAAAATCTGACATGGCAAAATATATTATTTTTTATGTCATGTACCCACAAATAAAAAAGACTCATATCTTAATATCCCACCCACCCGCAAGGGTTTCATCTAAAACCCCTTTTTCCCTTGCTCCTTCCTCCTTATTGTGTTTGAGTGACTTTGCTAGATGATTTCTCATTGTTCAATGACCTTTTTAGATATTTTACTCAGGATAAACATGTACTTTATGTGAATAACCGTGCAAGCATTTTCTACCTTGCATTATTATGGTTATTTAATTTAATTGTTTTAAAGGCAGTATTAACTTCTCTACTAGTAATGAGCTTTGACCTTAGACCATAAATATTTTAATTAAATCCTGTTTTAAAGGCAGTATTAACTTCTCTACTAGTAATGAGCTTGGTGATTTTGCTTTCTGATTCTGGATATCGATTTACTGTAGTAGCTTCTTTATTTATAGTAGAGAGTCTTCCTTTAAAAGCTCATCGATCTATTGTGTAGGTAGGTGGGCAACTGGTGTGTTTGTTGGAGAAGACCATGGAGTAAAATCCTCTAACCTCTTGGACTTGTTCCTCACGCAAAGCAACAACCTTGACTCGTTCTTCCCATGTTTTTCATTAACTCCTAATTACCTAGCCAAGTCACTTTTACTTCGTAGTAATATTTACACAAATATTACTTCAGTCCGTGAAGTAAGATAAAACTGTTTTTCAAAAGATGTTGGTACGAATGTTGTTGACATTTGTTCCAACATTTATATACATTCAAATCAGTCCTCAAGAAGATATGTTGGGTAATATGTCACAACAACAAACCCAACATTAACAATCTTCCCCTTTTTGTCATTCTTCACAAAACCCATTACAACCTGTGCAAATAACTTAGAGCAATATCATAGATGTTGTCCAACAACTATGATTACAATTATGTCCCCCCTTATCATGTGATGGTATACAATCAAAACATATGTATACTAGTATATACCAAGTCATAGGATTAGAAAACGAGATTAGTACATACATATATACACATATCATCCAATATACATATCAAATAGAAAAACCCAAATGTCGGAGTAAACCATTGTCAAAATAAACATCCTGAACAATCATCAAATAATTCATAATTTAGTTAATCATAAAAATACATGGTCCATCATATCTGCCCGTTTCCCTTTGCTCATTATGCAACAGTAGTAGCATCCAGCCGCTTTCTACTTATGTATAACAACTTTAGCCCTCAACTTCAACCTCTTCAGCAACACCTTCCTCTCTACAGCTTCTTCAGCAGCAGCAACAATAACTTCTTCTGCAGCAGCAACATTACCTTCAACCCTTTGCTCCCCTTGCACAGAATCATTTCCCCTTTTTTGGGAAGAAAGCAACAGTAAGAACTAGTCTCTGGCTTGAACCAATGCATCTCTGGCAACATCAACCTTAACAATTTGTTGGTTGATTCTTGTGATTTGACTAAATAGACAGTCTGTTGACAGAGTTGATTGTCTTGAACCAGTGCTGCCTTGAATGTTTGTAACATTCCTGACAACATTCTCACTGTCTGCTTTCTTTTTCCAAAGCAAATCAATGACTCTTTCTTTAATTTTTAAAATTGCATTGTTCACTGAATAAACCTCATGCGCTTTCTCTATAATATTATCTCTTTTAGGCTCAAAGCCTTGGGTAGTTAAGATTTGGTAGATTAGAGAGGAAAATAAAAGGATTAGAGTTGACTCTTTTTCAGCCAGATTGGAAACCTGATAAAAGATCATTTTTCCTAAGTCAACTTTCAATTCTAGAAACTTTTCGTCTTTTGTCGACCTCACTGCCAGTGACGCGCCATATCTCTGCCAGGCGCCACGACACCTAACTTTCAGTAGCCAAACCACCAATTAACGTCGCGGCCCTTCGCGGCTCTACATCGATATGCGACTCGTTTTCATCTTTACACGTCGTACACTTCTTCCTTCATTTACCAACGTGAAATACTTATCATTTGGCCAATAACCGTCTAGCATTTCATGTCTCAAACATTTTTATTACGTACCAATATCTCTTTGACTAAGGAAATTTACGATCCTTGGTACAACGTGTGCATGTGTGAGGAAATGACGTTTCGGACATGCGGGGCCCAATTGTTTGAGTCATAAATAATAGGATTAACTTTAATTCACGTTAATAAATTTCCAACAATCCCCTCTTGAAAGAGATTTTGGCGCACTCACAAGGTGCCTTTCTAGCAATCTTTCGGCGGACCGATGTTGCATCTGGGTAGGTAGCCGTGGCTTTGAACCTTTTATAGTTGAATACCATCAGACTTACTTATTGCGCGGTGAACGTGAAGTATTGAACCGTCAGTGTTTAATGTAAGCCAAGACAACGTTACTAACACAATAACTTTCCTTACTATGTTATTCTTTAATGTTTTGTCTGTTGTGGCATTGGACACGTCTTGGATTCTTAAGTGCGTTCATTTGAGACGGCCTGTCCTCGCACTTAAATAGGTGGTCTCCAACAAGGTATCCTGCTATACCCCACTTCACAAGTATTAGGAATTATTAAAAGTCTTCCCAAACATAACCTCAATCGTTGAGGATCATTAAAGGTTTTGAAAACTTAACATTTACCCACACTGCAGATGACACTTAATGTCTATCACGGGAACAACCTTGGATTAATGTTTCTTGGTAGAAATTATCATCCGAAGTGCTCTTGCTTCCACCGAAGCGCTCAACTGAACCTTTACGATTTAGTTTTCCCATTGAGCCTAATTCATGGGATCTCTAGTCAGTAAGGTTAGGTATCCACCGTATCAGTTCTTATTGATTGGGTTTTAAGCCCATTCCCCTAGACAGACAGAACATTTGATCTCTGGGTATGCCCTTTGTCAAAGGGTCAGTTATGTTTTCCTTTGACTTTATATAATCAATAGAAATATTACTCGTGGTGATCAGCTACCGAACTATCTTATGTCTCTGTCGAATATGACAAGATTTTCCATTGTACGTAGAACTTCGTGCCCTTCCTAGAGCCGACTGGGAAGTGGATCATTACATAAGGTAAGGGTTTATCCCAACACAGGATATCCTTTAAGAAGTCATGAAACCACTCAGCTTCTTCTCCTGCTTTGTCTAAAGCAATGTACTCTGATTCCATCATGGACCGGGCAATACAAGTTTTCTTAGAGGATTTCCATGACACATCTCCACCACTAATTGTAAATATATACCTACTGGTGAACTTGGTGTTCTCTATATCAAATATCCAGTTTGCATCACTGTACCCCTCTAGTACATCTGAATATCTCGAATAGTGCAACCCATAGTTTTGCGTATATTTTAGGTATCATAGTACCCGACTCAACACTTTATAGTGATCATCACTTAGATTACGGGTGAACCTAGACAACTTGTTGAATACATAAGCGATATCAGGTCGAGTGCAGTTTGTGATGTACACCAAACTACCAACCACCTTCGCATATCGCTCCTGGCATACAAGCGCACCACAATTTTTATCAATATTTTGATTTATATCCAGTGGTGACGTTATCGGCGAACTGTCGTACATCTCAAACTTTCTCAACATATCCTCGATGTAGTGAGACTGAGATAAGACCAATCCACATGATGTCTTAGAGATCTTGATCTCTAAGATGATATCTACAATACCCATATCCTTCATGTCAAAACATTATTTCAACATGTTCTTAGTCTCTAGGATCAACCTAGGACTGCTCCATATTATCAACATGTTGTCTACGTAAAGGCATATCATGCCGAACGAGTCGGCATTTTCTTTCGTGTAGACACATTTGTCACACCCATTAATGACGAACCCTTTCGATAGTAGAGTACTATCAAATTTCTCGTGTCATTGCCTTGGGGCCTGTTTCAGCCCATACAAAGACTTGACAAGTCGATAAACTTTCTTCTCTTGTCCTGGAACAACATACCACTCGGGTTGGTCCATATAGATTTCTTCTTCCAAATCACAATTAAATCGAGTAGTATTTCAGATTTAATTAAAATAGAAACGAGGCAAAATTGGACCAGGGCCGCGGCGCGTGGGACCTAGGGCCGCGGGGACATATCGTCGTGGTGCCACCCACTCAGCGCCACAGCGCCACGTGTTCAGTGGGTCCAGACGACCACTCTGCCTCAGTTTCTGGGTCTGGCCCATGTAGGAAACCCTAGTTGCTTTTACAGCTATAAATAGAGGGTTCCATCATTATTTTAATACACCTAATTCACTAGAATTATTATCTACTGAAACTCTGCCGGATTTTCTAGCTTTCCGAAAAAGTAATTACATTGGAGTTTTGACTTGCAAATCGAGGAACGATTGCGTGCTCACCCTCGGCTTACGAACTTGAAGGTTCTAGATTTTGCAAACTGTAAGTGTTCTATCGATGCATTAAAATTTCTATGTGTTTATCATTATATAATCATCCATCAGTTTTACCACTTGTCGGGTTTAAAATTAAAAAAATCAAATTCCGTTGTGTGTACGAACCCGACAAAACCCTACAATGGTATCAAAGTCTGGGTTGTTTGTGTGATTATATATTATTTATTAATGATAATATGGGTTATGAGTTGTTTAAATCTAATTTTTGTCATTTAGAAGCTTTAAAACCTTGAATCTTAAGAAAGAATAATCCTTATCTCCGGATCTATCAAACAATGATGTAATCGAGGAAGTTATTCCAATCTAACTCTTCTAAGTCAACGTGTGTAACCGGTTTGTTATGGACATGGTGCATTGAGACGAAGAACAAGAAGTGATTGGATAATGGTCGATGAACATGTTGTTTGATGATGAAGGGGATCGAGGATGAATCTGGAAATTTGACCCTGAACTAGTGTTAGGGCTTCAGAAATACAGATTTCGCGTTTCTGGGATCGAGGCTCCGCGAATCTTGCTAGGGTTTGGTGGCGGCTCCGCGGCTCCACGGTGGAGCGTCGTGGCGTTGTTCATCCCTAAAAGCTTAAATAAAATTTTGACTTTCTGCCTCTAGGCGCCGACGGTAAATTTAAAAAAAAAAAAAAGGAATCAGAAACTAAAGTTTTAAGTATTCAGATTGTGATTCTAAATGTTTAAAATATTCAGAATCTGAAAATTAAAACTTTTAATTAGACAGATTTGATTATTTCGGACAATTCTGTATTTAAATAAAGTTTCTAAAAATCAGATTTTTTAATTCTAGAAATTGCAGACAGGTCCCTGAAATCTGAATATATTTTTTAAAAGTTTAAAATTGGATTTTCTGAATTTAAATGGGTTCAAATTGAAATTTTAAATTTTTGAGGGACTAGACTGTAAATTCTGAGAGTTTGCAGAAATTTCCTGAAAATCAATTTTAAAATCATAAAATATTTAGGGACTTTTTGGCATAGACATAGATTTTAGACAAATAAACTCATGCTTATCATTAATTGTATATTATTGAATAATATACGAATATGCTAAGTATTTTTGAATGCAAGCATTTAATTATTAGCATAGTGTTCGCTATACATATCTGGGTAGGCTGCGCCCAATAATTAATTTACATAATGACCGCTATAACTTTCTAGGTAGGCGGCGCCCAGTAGTTGATTAAAATCATCTTATATCATGCCTATTGGGTTGATGGTTTCTCATCTAAATGCGTTTTAGAAATTGCATGATAGGATGTCATACGAAATATGACATGTATGTTGATCTTGGTTGAAATCCCCGAAAACTAAAAATGCTCCCCAAACTTTGAATACAATTCTAAAATTAAAATGTGTCGTCCATTATAATTGTTAGAGTGCAAAATCCTTTTCGGTGATACGAGTATCTATGCCAAAGCATTTGCTCTAAGTCTACGAGGACTCGGGCTCTTTTATTGATGTGTTAAATGTAAAAGTAGATGATAAACTTTTGTGGGTATTTACACCAAAGTGTTTGCTCACAAAAGCCAAGTTTACTTAGATACATAAACACAGTCTTGTAATGGGGTTGACTTGCTTAGACAAATCTTGACGCCATAGTATCGGACTAATCTAAGGATGCAGGATTAAAAATGAATTATTTAATAAACCAAGAGTTGCAAATAAGCTTTGCAATTGGTTTAGGACCTACCAAAATGTGATATTGAAGTTATCAGCCAAAGCAAACGCGGATATAGCATAGGTTTGGATCTTGACTCATTATGACCTTAAAATAATTTTAGGTATGTATTCTACCTTGGGGTCGTAGAAGTATGCTAAAATAGTGGAAGCTAATTAAACAAAAGACAATGTTAAATTAGCCTAAAATGAATGTGTATAATAAGAAAATAAATTTTGATTGTATTTTCCTGTCTATGTAATTCTTCAGATCTTCAGAATGTCGAGTCTATCACTAAAGATGCTAATTGAAATGAACAAACTCACCAGAGCGAATTATCTAGATTGGCTTAGAAATCTAATGACTGTCCTAAGGCAAGAGAAAATTAAATATGTAGTGGACAAGGTTTTTCCCATAGTGCCTACTAAAGACTCTGCTGAGTATGCTGCTTTTGACAAGGTTGTTTATCAAAAGCATCTTAATGATGCCACATCTGCACAATGTGTAATGTTATCTTTCATGTCAGTGGAACTGCAAAGGCAACATGAGAACATGAGTCCTAGTGAGATGCTAGAACATTTGAAGAGTCTCTATAACTCTCAGTCCCAGACAATGGAATATGAGGTGTTAATAGAGCTTTTCAAATGTAAGTTGATTGAAGGGGGCCAAGTGTCTCAACACGTGATGAAGATGATAGGGCTAATTGAAAGGTTGGCCTCAATTGGTATTAAGCTGCATGATAGAGTTGCTTCCACGCTCATCCTAAATTCACTTCCTCGTTCGTTTGAGAGTTTCATCATTAACTACAACATGAATGGAACTAAAACGAGTCTACCATAATTACATAATATGTTAAGGACTTTTGAATCTTCAATCTCCAAGGGCAAAGTTGTGTTCATGGTAAGCTCCTCTAGTCATCCCAAACGAAATGTAAGGAATGTCAGAAGAATAAGGGCAAAGTTATCGATGCGCCCTCAGTAATGAAACCCAAAGGAGGGGTGAAGAAGAAGAAAGTTATCTCGGCCAAGGATGTGTGCATGAATTGCAATAGGAAGGTGTATTGGAAGAAAGATTGCAATGCTCCAGGAGGAGGGAAGGCACCTGGTGCTTCAGCCTCTAGTGGACAAGGTATGTATGCAATTGAAATAAATTTATCTATAAACAATTCTCATTCCTGGGTACTAGATACCACTTGTGGCTCACATATTTGTATAAATGTGTAGGGGCTAACCGACAACAGGAAGGTCAGACCGAGAGAGGTGGACATGCGCGTTATAAATGGAGCACAAGTTGATGTTGAGCGTGTGGGAACTTATAGATTTGATTACCTTCTGGCAAATGTTTAGTGTTGAACAATTGTTTTTATGTACCCTCATTAACGAGGAATATTGTCTTTTAATGATGTTGTATTTGGAATTGCGCCTCTTGTAAATGGATTGTATACACTAAATTGTAGTCGCGAAATTTTCAATATACAAAACAAACGAGCTAAAATAAGTAAAAGAAATTATACATATTTGTGGAATTGTAGACTTGGTCATATCAATCAAACAAGGATAAAAAGGTTAAGGAAACTTGACTACCTCGAACCATTTGACTTAGAATCTTATGGTAACTGTGAATTCTGTTTGAAAGGTAAGATGACCGATAAGCCTCTTTCTGGAAAAGGGGTACGAGCCAATGAGGTGCTTGAGTTGGTACATAGTGACGTATGTGGATCATTTTCGACTCAAGCTAGAGGAGGTTTCCCTTACTTCATCACTTTTACAGACGACTTGACAAGGTATGGATATGTGTATCTTATGAAACACAAATCTGAGACTTTCAAAAAGTTCAAGGAGTACAAGTGTGAAGTGGAGAAACAACTCGCAAAAAGTATCAAGAATCTTCGATCTGATCGAGGGGGTGAATACTTAAGTAAAGAATTTCTAGATTACTTGAAGCTACATGGAGTTCATTCAGAATGGACACCTCCTGGAACACTACAAATGAATGGTGTTGCCGAGAGGAGAAACTGAACCCTGCTTTATAAGGTTCGATCCATGATGAGTTTCAGATTTACCAACATACCTTTGGGGATATGCTATACAAAACTCGATATACGTTCTGAATAGGGTTCCTTCCAAATCAGTTGAAAAGATGTCATATGAGATATAGTGTGGCAAAAAGCCAACTCTTATACATATGAGGCCCTGAGGGTGCCCTGCATATGTCAAGAAAATGCTCACTGATAAGTTGGAATACAAGAGTGAGAAATGCTACCTCGTGGGGTATCCAAAGGAAACTAAGGGATACTATTTCTATCTTCCTAGAGAACATAAGATCATTGTTTCTAGGAACGCAACCTTTCTTAAAGAAGAATATGTCTATTTGCATAAAGATAGAATTTGAAAAAATTCAAGAACAACAAAGTAACATAGAAATTGAATCCTTGCCGAATGATCAAGGCAAGAATTCAGTGGGAGCGTTTGGCGAAGATTGGGTACTTACAGTACGCCCTTCGGCCAGTGGGAGTGTTGCGAGGAATGATGCAGAAATGCAAGATCCTCCTAAACATACCTTGGAAGAAAGTGCAATGATTGCACCTCCTCCCATTCAGAAAAGACGTGAAAATGATATTCCTGAAAGCTTTCGAGTTGGTGGATCAACCAACACACAAAAACCTTCTTATAATAAAAACATACATAGAACTGAATTGCAAAACGATCAACTCCGTTGGTCTACAAGAACTCATCGTCCTCCATAAAGACTAAATCTACTTGTAAAACACATAATGAAATAGATATTCCCGATGATGATGAGCCTACAACCTACATCGAAGCAATGGTGGACATTTCTTTGAAGAGATGGAAAAAGCCATGAAATCTGAAATGGAATCCATGTACATCAATCAAGTGTGGAACTTGGTTGATTTGCCAAGTAGGGTTAAACTCATAGGATGCAAATGGGTCTTCAAGAAGAAGATTGATGCATTTGGTAAGGTACAGACTTATAAAGCTAGACTGGTGGCTAAAGGTTATAATCAACGACCTGGTGTCGATTATGATAAAACCTTTTCACCTGTTGCTAAGAGTAAGTCCATTCGGATTTTGTTTGCGATAGTTGCATATTATGATTATGACATTTGACAGATGGACGTCAAAACCGCTTACCTCAATGGTAATCTAATTGAGAAAGTGTATATGAAATAACCCGAGGTTTTTTCATCCGAGTCCAAACTAAATGCTGCGTGCAAGCTACATAAGTCCATTTATGGACTTAAGCAAGCCTCGAGTAGTTGGAATATTTGCTTTGACAAGGCTATCAAGTCATTTGATTTCGTCAGAAGCAAAGAACATCCTTGTGTTTATAGCAAACGCAAGGATGAGGGTATTGTCTTCATTGTTATATATGTTGATGACATATTGATAATGAGAGACAATAAGACTCTCATGCAGTCAGTCAAAGAGTGGTTGTCCAATACCTCTATGATGAAGGACTTAGGTGAACCCTGCTACATTCTGGGAATTAGGATCTATATAGATAGACCTAATAGATTGTTGGGACTGTCACAGTCAGTATACAAAGAAAAAGTGCTTAGACATTTTTCTATGAAAAATTCCAAGAAGGGCGGTCTTCCAATGGGTCAAGACATCAAGTTATCTAAGAAGGATTTCCCTTCTAGTGCTGTAGAACTTGAGTGCATGAAGAGGATCTCATATGCTTCGGCTATATGATCAATCATGTATGTCATGACTTGTACTAGGTCATATGTGGCCTTTGCACTTAGTATGACTTGCAAGTTCCAGCATAATCCTAGTGATGAACACTGGAAGATAGTCAAAGGTATACTTAAGTATCTCAGACGTACTAAAGATTACTTCTTGGTCTATGGTGGAAACGAAAAGCTAGTTGCTACTGGCTACACTGATGCTAGCTTCCAGACAGATATTGATGACTTCAAATCTCAGTCTGGTTACACATTCATTTTCAATGGTGGAGCAGTGAGCTGAAAGAGTTCCAAACAAGCTACAACTGCTGATTCGACAACTGAAGTTGAGTACATTGCTGGATCGGAAGCTGGTAAAGAGGTTGTCGCGATTTCTAAGTTCCTGAAGGAACTAGGGGTTGTTCCAAGTGCTAGTTTTCCAATAACCATTTATTGTGAACCAAGATCAACAAACAGAAATAAGCATGTACCAAAGAAGTACCACATACTCAGAGAGATGGTGGAGACTGAAGATATTAGATTAGATTATGTTCCCACAGACAATAATCTAGCAGAACCATTTACTAAACCATTAAGTTTAGTTAAGAAAAATGGTCATTTTGAGAACATGGGTATTAGATATGTTGGTGATTGACTCTAGGCCAAATGGGAGATTAAAAGTATATTTATGTCCTAGAGACAATATGTATTAGGACAAATGTACTTTATACACATTAATATTTATATTAATGTTGATTAAAATTATGGTATTTGCAGTTATTGAATTATTAGTTGATTGTTTATAATATTCTATAAATGCATCCCTAGAGATTACGTAGTTATTAATAACGTGAGAGATTAATATTATAACGTAACTCTTAAAATTGCCTCGACTAATGATCATCAAAAATGAGATATCGATGATATGTGATACGTCGACATGTAGTCTGCATCATATCCTTAGGGGATATAGTATGTCTCACCTGCTACGAGTTATGACAACTCGTGATAGACACATGAGTACGTTTGGAAGTATGGGTATACCCTGCTGATTTACTATTTGTTATATATGTCTAAAGTGTCATCAGCGTGTGAGAGATAGAAGTCATTAGACTTGAGGTCGACACGTGCCTTGTTTACAGAGTAATGTACTTTGATCCTGTCCTAAGCCAAGATTATGATTCATTCCTCGAATGTATCTTCGAGAGAACACTCAGATTCTCATGTGGTATTAGACTGACTAAGTCATTTGCCAATGCAGTAGACATATCTATGATATGGTCATGTTGTCATCTAATATAGATGAGATATGATGATCAAGCCATTGGGATAGACACTTGGCAGATCCTAAGCTTGATCGAGTGTGTCATGAATGAAAGGATTTTATCTTTCCACATAGAGGTTCAGTTAACAGGTTTCGTGTAACTATACTTCACATTTTGAGTTCGTCTTCCGGCGTCGTCTAGGAGTTTCATGTAGACCCTAATATTATTAGTGTCGATATATGAAGACCTGTATGGTAATACTAAGTCAATTGTTCCATCGATTCAAGGATGTAATAAGAGAGAATATAAATGTTCGATTTATAATCGAGACATTAGAATAAATAATGATTATTTAATTAAATCGAGATAGTATTTCGGATTTAATTAAAATAGAAACAAGGCAAAATTGAACCAAGGCCGTGGCGCGTGGGACCTAGGGTTGCGGCACCACTCACTCAGCGTTGCGGTGCCACATGTCCAGTGGGTCCAGACGACCCACTCTACCTCAGTTTCTGGGTCTGGCCCACGTGGGAAACCCTAGCTGCTTTTACATCTATAAATAGAGGGTTCCATCATTATTTTAATACACCTAATTCACTAGAATTATTCTCCGCTGAAACTCTGTCGAATTTCCTAGCTTTTCGAAAGAGTAATTACATTGGAGTTTTGACTTGCAAATCGAAAAACGGTTGGGTGCTCACCCTCGACTTACAAACTTGAATTTTCCAGATTTTGCAAAATGTAAGTGTTTTATCGATGCATTACAATTTCTATGTGTTTATCATTATATAACCATCCATCAGTTTTACCGCGTGTCGGGTTTGAAACAAAAAAAATCAAATTATATTGCGTGTACGAACCCGACAAAACCCTACAGTCACAACAGCAGAAAAAGTAACTTTGTAGTGCAGCAGAATATTGCAACTCGACAATGCAGGGAAAAGCTTTAAATTTAGCAAAATCTTCACCTTCTTTTGGCTGCTTAATTCCTCTTCACTTCCTGAAGTTTAATGTTCCTTTCTCCTCAGCTTCCATATGTTCAATGAGACCATTTTGTTGATAGCCTTGCTAGGAAATTGAAACAAGTGCAGGACTAAAACTAATGCATAGCAAAGTATCCAACCGATCATAAATGCTTCCATGAATGAAGCACGATCAATATGTTTCCATATCCAAGAATGTTAAATATATCGTGTATCCATCCCTAGTATACACAGTATTTGATGGATAAATTAGATCGTGTATACCTGCTAAGTATACACGGTATATGATGCAGTTTTTGGTATATATTTTGTATTAGTTTTGTACATTAATTAGTCTTCTACATTTACCATAATTGTATAGTTAGTCTCAAAATAGAATAAGGTGTTGGAGTAGAATAGGAATAGGATTTTCCTATTATGAAAATATGTAAAGTGTATACATTGTCTTTCAATTAATGAAAATAATCAAGGGATTATTTCTTTTATGGTATCAGAAGTCTAGGTTGATATTTTCTCCTAAATTTCTTTCAAATTTCCGTCCAAAACAGCCCAGAATCCGACCTCCCTTCCTCGGTTTCCGTGCCTAGAAATTGTCTTCTCCTCCCAAATTCTCTTCCTAATTCACATATTGTTCTTTCGTTATGTCAACATTAAGGAACACGTTTCACCTTGTCCTTACATTTTCTATCATCAAGAGCGTCCTTCCTATTGTTCTTGACATAGAAAACGTTCAATATGAGATGTGGACAGAGTTGTTCAAAATTCTTGCACTTGCACATCAAATCCTCCACCACATAATTCCTCAGACTCCTGGCACGGAGGATGTACCCACCAAGGAGGAAAATCCAAAATTATGGATTAATCTTGATGCTACAATTATCCAATGGATTTATGTCACTATCTCCATCGACGATAATGGAACCTAACTCTATGGCTATGACTGCTTTGGATAGATTGCGTGATATATTTCAGGATAACCGGCATTCCCGCATTGTCACCCTTGAACAGGAATTTAAGTCACTATAGAGGATTCTCCGAACATTTCCTCCTATTGCAAATGACTCAAGGAATTGGTAGACCAACTTCGCAACGTTGGTGCTCCTATTAGCAATAATCGTCTTGTTCTACAGATAGTTGCAGGCCTATCTGAGAACTATAACAACGTTGCTTCGATACTTCATCAAAGTAACCCTCTACTGTCATTTTACCAAGCCCAGTCCATGTTTACTTTGGAAGAAGTCGACATAGCTAAAAAGGCAGTTACGACTTCTAGTCCCGTGGTCCTGATGAAAACCTCCACATCGTCTTCAGGTTTTGTTGATAATTTAGGCCAAATCGTGCTCAAGATAGCGGCAAAAATTATCATAAAAATAGTAGCGGCAAACGCGGTGGTTCCGGCAGTAGTAGCAGCGGCAGTGGGTCCCTCCCAAATAGTAGTGGGCCACCACTCAACTGGGCCCATCCTTGGGCCACCTGGCCGTGGGACTGGGCCAGTGGCCTAACAACCACTGGAATTTCACGCCAGGCCTGTGGGCTACCCAGACGCATTCCAGGGCCAATGCTCTCTGGCCCAGTGACTGGAATTTTACGCCAAGCCAGTGAGCTACCCAGACGCATTCTAGGCCCAATGCTCCAAAGACACAACACCGCCACCTCCGACCCATCATCTTCGACCCAGCGCTTTTGGTACGATTCAGGTTGGTCAGTAACAAGTCTGCTTGGGCCCCGCCTCTCAGTCCATTATACATGCACCCCACCCCGACCGATATTGAGGTGGATATGCACACACTTGGAATAAATCTTTCGGACCCAAATTGGTACATGGACACCGGCGCAACTACACATATGACCCGTCTATCTGGTGTTAATATTATTCGGTCTATGTGGATTTTTGCTCATAAGGATAATTCTGACGGTTCTGTTGCGAGACATAAGGCTCGTCTTGTAGGTGATGGTAAGACTCAGCAGGTGGGTATGGATTGTGGTGAGACATTCAGTCCACTGGTCAAGCCGGCTACCATTCGTACTGTTCTCAGCTTAGCTCTTTCGAAAGCATGGCCCATTCATCAGTTAGATGTGAAAAATGATTTCTTATATGATGATCTCAAGGAGATAGTTTATATGCATCATCCCTTGGGGTTTAGGGATCCCAAATATCCTTATCATGTCTGTTTGTTGAAGAAGTCTTTATATGACCTTAAACAGTCTCCACTGGCTTGGTATAAGAGATTTGCAGACCATGTATCGACTATTGAGTTCTCTCACAGCATGTCTGATAATTCATTGTTCATATATCATCGTGGTTCTTCGATGACATATATATTGTTATATGTGAAAGATATTATCTTGACTGCCTCTTCTGATGCATTACGCCAGTCTATCATGACAATGCTCAGTTCTGAGTTTGCTATGAAAGACTTGGGGCCCTTGAGTTATTTTTTAGGGATTGCTGTCACTCATCATGCAGATGGCTTGTTCTTATCCCAAAGGAAGTATGCCACTGAGATTATTGAAAGGGTTGGGATGTCATCCTGTAAGTTCACTTCCACTCCGGTTGATACTAAACTAAGTTAAGTGATGCGGCTGGTTCACCGTATGAGGATCCGACACGCTATCGCAGCCTTGCAGGGGCCTTCAGTATCTTACATTCACGAGACCAGACATTATGTATGTCGTACAATAGGTGTGTTTATTTATGCATGATCCCAGGGTTGAGCACATGAATGCGCTCAAACGCATCATTCAGTACATCCAGAGGACATTTGATTATGGCTTACATTTATATCCTTCGTCGACGTCTACACTAGTATCGTATACAGATGCTGATTGGGGTGAATGTCTAGACACCAGACGGTCTACGTCTGGATGTTGTATGTTTCTTGGTAATAACATTGTCTCATGGACTGCGAAACGTCATTCTACATTATCTCGCTCAAGTGCAGAGGTCGAGTACCGAGGAGTGGCCAATGTGGTCTCTGAATCATGTTGGTTACGAAATATACTTTTAGAGCTTCATTGTCCTATTCAGAAAGCAACCTTGGTTTATTGTGATAATGTTAGTGTCATCTACCAGCGCACTAAACATATCGAGATGGACATTCACTTTGTTAGAGAAAAGGTAGCTCGTGGACAAGCACGCGTCTGTCATGTCCCTTCCAGGTATCAAATTGCAGACATCTTTACAAAGGGTCTTCCCTCGGTCCTTTTTGAAGATTTTAGGGACAGTCTCAGCGTTCGAAGACCGCCCGCTATGACTGCGGGGGTGTGTTAAATATACTGTGTATACATTCCTAGTATACATGGTATTTGATGGATAAATTGGACCGTGTATACCTGCCAAGTATACACGGTATATGATGCAGTTTTTGATATATATTTTGTATTGATTTTGTACATTAATTAGTCTTTTATATTTACCTTAATTGTATAGTTAGTCTCCAAATAAAATAAAGTTTTAGGAGTAAAATAAGAATATGATTTTTCTGTTATGGAAATATGTAAAGGGTATATATTATCTTTTAATTAATGAAAATAGTTAAGGAATTTTCTTTCAAGAATACTCAGAATCCTCACATTATTTCGAATGTCTAGTGGAAACTCACCTATTAATCCCATATTTGTAAGCATGATGCTCACTTGCTCAGTACCTTATTTTCTCTGTCATTCCAGCATGGATGGAGCCTCCAGTAGTATTGCTGAAACCCCAAGAGCCCAAATAATTGTTAGGGTCTTGTAATGAATCTTTTATTGACTTCAAGAAATAAATATCATTCTCTATAGCACTGCAGACACAAATTCTGCCAATTAACATCAATAGAATGCCTCTTTTTCTGAAATTGGTTTTCTCCATTAATTCCTGCAAAATCTTGAAATAATGAACAACTTATTGTAGCAATGGGGTCAAACTAGTACACCTAACAGTCAACTTCTGGGAAAAGATTCTTTGACTTAATTAGTTGTTTGATGTTCTCCGCATAAACGTTTTAAATAGGGCTGACCAGTGGACCGGGTCAGGCTCATCGGGATCGGGATCGAGACGGAGAAGAGGGGCGGAGTCGGGCTGGGGCGGGCCAGGCGGGACCGGGATTAGTGGGACGATACCGTGTCCCGTCCCGGTACCGGTCTCGGTGGGCAGGGGGTCGGGAATTGGTATAATGATTTTTTTTATTAGTATGTCACAAACAAATTTACATATTTAGAAATAATTAAATTTTATAAGATAATTTATAATATATAAATATTTAAAATTTATTTTAGACTAACACTTTTTTTTTTTTTTGGTATCAGATCAAATTAAGGTCCAAGTTTCCCCTTATTTTGGGTTATTGGTGACGAACGGTTATTACTAGCTAAAAACTTTAGTATTTGACTAAAATGAGCCTCTAAACTGAAGAAATTTATCTTTATGATCATTAGATTGAGACATGCTTATATAATACTATTGGATAATTTTAAATTGCTCTTGATTCCTGTGCTCTTTTGTGATATCTTCATGTTATTCTTGATAAAATTCTTTCAACTTCTTTATCTTTTTTGTTTGCCTTTTCATTTTCTTACATCTTTTTTAGATATATATATCATCTTACATGACTCTTTTATCTTAAAAATAATATTAGAGGTATCACACTATATAAAATTATGCATTCAAGTCCAACCGATGAAGTAAGTGTAGGAATTGATTCCTTGATTAATGTTCTTCCAAATAGTATAATATATATAATTATAATAATATTTATCTTATGAAAGACTAATCTATCTTACTTAAATTATAAGATCTTAATTAATTACAAAATATTACACTAATTATTGGATTGTCCCATAATTACTCTAACAGTCCCCACAGTCTTAGCGAAAGGTTCTCGTATGCTGAAACTGTCCCTGAAATCATCAAATAGTATGCGTGAAAGATCTTTGGTGAAGATGTCAGCAATCTGATAACGGGATGGTACATGGAGAACCCGAACTTATCCACGGGAAACCTTTTCGCGGACAAATAAGATATCAATTTCAATGTGTTTTGTGCGTTGATGGTGAACAGGATTTTCGGATAAGTATATCGTACTCGCATTGTCACAATAGACTACCGTTTCCTTTTCGATTGGACAATGTAGCTCCATAGTAGATTACGGAGCCAACATGATTCAGCAACCACATTGACTACCCCTCGGTATTCTGCCTCAACACTTGAACGAGACAGCTTGGATTGATGTTTGGACGACCAGGAGATGAGATTGTCCCCCAAGAACACACAATAACTGATGGAGGACTTATACAAATGTAGGCCGAAATGGAGAGTACCCTTAACATACTGCATAATCCTTTTTATAGCTCCTATATGTTCGTCCTTCGGATCATGCATGTGTAAACCAACTTGCTGAATTGCATAGGAAATATCTGATCTTGTGATAGTTAGATACTACAAAACTCATGTGATACTGCGGTAATGTGTAGGATCATTGTATGGAGTTCCAGAAGCGTTACTCAATTTCGCCTTAGTGTCAACTGAAGTATGAGATGGTTGCAAGAAGACATCCCTGCTTAGTCAAGTATTTCTTTGGCATATTTCTTTTGATTAAGAAAAAGACCACCTGCATATTGGGTGATAGCAACGCCAAGAAAATAATTCAACGGACCCAAGTCCTTCATTGCAAATTATGTTGCAAGAAGAGACATAATAGACTGGAAAAGTGAAATGGATGATGTTGTGAGAATAATATCATCTACATACAGAAGTATATATGCTATGTCAGCGCCTTTCATCACGACCGACTCCCGCCGCATCGGTGTCCTACTGGCACCCTACTGTATACATCAGAGATAAACAGCGGAACATACATCAAAACTTATAAATTAATTCAACAGGACATAAACAACAGGTTAGCCGATAAGGCTACCTCCACATATATATACATATATAGCCAAAAGCAGTTACATCCCATTTTTTTCTTCACACAACCCAATCCACAAGATATGACTACAGACCTCTAAGATTTTGGACAAACACTATGACGGGACAAGGCCCCGCCGTACCCCTGAATATACCTAGCCATAATGACAAGCTCCGGATTATTGGAGCCATCTCAAAATGCTGAACCAGGATCTTAAGCTCGCGGATCCACAACTGTGTACCTAAACCTACGGACATGAACGCAGCCTCGGCTGGGCCAAGACAACAGTGCGAATATGGAACGGAAATAAGGTACAGTAAACAAATCATAACTGTACAACAGAATGACAGGGGCAAGTATAAAAAAATAAATACCAGATCCTACCATGCCATTTCAACTCATGAACTTAATCGTACATCATTATCTTTTCCCATTTTTCAATAAGAGTTATAGTCAAATTCTTACGTACATACTTAGGAGAAATCATTAAGTTCATAACCATGTAACTTACTTATCTTGCATAACATAATCCGGTCCTTTCTGGAGGGACGCCTATACTGCCCGGCCCATTCTGGGACGCGATAAAGTCACATAAGTCTGCCCATAAAGGTATACTGCCCGGCCCAATCTGGGACGCGATAAAGTCACATAAATCTGCCCATAAAGGTATACTGCATAAAAATAGGAAGCTTATGACCAACTTAGGGCCACCTGCCCATAGTATCATTTGGCAATCCTACTCCTGGAACTATTTCACCCGCATAGGTCCTGTGGACCCGCAATGAGGTCATCTGCCTCTCATCGGACTATTTCACCTGCATATGTCCTGTGGACCCGCAATGAGGTCATCCTCCTCGCATGAGACTATTTCACCCGCATAGGACTATTTCACCCGCAAAGGGCCTGGTGGGCCCGCAATAAGTACAAACTCCGCGCTCGCATCATGGGTAGCAAATCCATGGAATAAGTAGTAACCCGCGGGTTTACCCCGCAAGAATATCATAACCTAGCTCAACCGGCTATCATACATAACATAAGCACTACCGGCTTATCATACATAACATAAACACTACCGGCTTATCATACCTAACATAAGCACTACCGGCTTATCATACATAACATAAGCAAGTTAAGAAATCCCCTAACTTCTTATTAACCTTATTTACATACACTCCCATTTTAGTTTACTTAAGGCACTAACATGTCATTATAAAATTCGGGAATTTAACCCAAATTACTACGTACCTTTATTCTTTTAAAATGACTATTTTCCATATAAAACTTCCAAGATACTAATAACCGTAGTATCAAGTCATATCTACTTTTCAAGACAAGTCACAATACCTTTTAGAAATACATTTATAGGCTTCTAAACCAAGTGACTTCTTTCTTTAAAACCTTAAGCAATTGATGTCTTCAAATCAATTTGCCTTTCTTCATTTCAAGTCATTTCTTTGTTTACATTACTAGAGAAAACTATTCTTTTAAACTTCCATAAAGTTGTTATAACCAACTTCCCATAAAGCCGTTATAACTCTTTATGTCTTAGACAAATCCATTCTTTTTATAACCAAGAGACTTATACTTTCAAAATATTTCAAGTCTCTTATCTTTAGAAATCAAGTTTCTTAACTTTAGAAATCAAGTCTCTTATCTTTAGAATATCAAGAAATCAATACTTTCCAAATCAAGTATTCTATACTTTTAAATCAAGTCATTCCTTCCTTTAAGAATCAAGACCCATAACTTGAAAAATAAAGTCTCTTAACCTTTTAAAAATTTAAGGTTCATAGTCTTGAAACTTCATAACGTAAACTCTTTAAATTAAGTAACATATACATTTGTGCTTGTGAATAGGTTATACTTGTTTATAACGATCTTATTAAAGCAGCCATGACCTAGAAAATGTAATACAATTTTGTCTTATCTTAACTTCTATGCAGATGGAGAATTCTACTCATTTTAATTTAATTTATTGCCGATACATTTTCTTTTATTAACGCTGCAATGGCTTGTTCGATACTTATTCTCATTCGTGCAATAACTTAACAAAGTCAACTTGACTCCAAATACTTCCTAACGACGCTTACCAACATCCCCCATAAGATTTGGCAAGAACTTAGGACAACTTAGACGTAACCTTTACATAGAGTAAATCAACATACATACCTCTTAACTTCTAAGAGTAGAAGAGATCATGAAATAACACCACATATATATTTCATACATAGAATCATGCCAAAAGAAGGAAGAGGTTCACATACCTCGCGACGATTATCGACAAGTAGCAAAATGCTCCAAAGTACTTCAACCTTGATAGCTATTTCATCCTTTAAGTAGAATACGCTATACGTAGTACTTCAACCTATAATGGCCATAATACGTCCATTAACCTCTAGCTTCAAACGTATAATTTTCTAAGTGTAAAGTCACCAAAATCTACGGAAAATCGGACAACACTTCCTTTTTTTTACGTACTTCCACCTTTTTCAAGGCCCGAAAATCAATAACCAAACGCCACATTTAAGGCCCAATAATTCAGCAAATACAAAGGGGATTACACGCCTAACAGGACGCGTAAAATTCTGCCCCACAATTAATATAAAACTGTCCAATAATATGTGCAATTCTCGGCTACAATCCATGCCTACAACAATGTCAATTTCCGTTCGATTCCTTTTCAATCCAAGTTGTTATTCCAACATATTATATACATAATAACAATTACAACAACTATATTCCCTTCTCTCCATAACATACGACGATCGTAATTAATAATTAACTTGAATAATAATCTTAACGGCTAACATGCCATTTTCGGTTTTTGAGCTTCTAAAATTCCATAACACTTATCAATCTTCATAACATATATCACATGCTCATTTCTAACTTATCATAACATGGAAACTTCAATTACAATAGTAAGACGAAGATTATTACCTCATTTAGCCCAAATAACGTCCAAGCGTAGAAGTCGATTCTTAGCAACTTTTACTCCTCTTTTTATGTTCCAATCCACTCCAAGCACTCCTTAGAAGCTCATGAAGAACTCCTCTTCAAGTTTCATCTTCAAAGTTGAAGAATACCTTAGGGTTTCGCCTTGCGACTAACGTAAAAACGTCGTTTTTCCGGGATCTTTCTATTGAGATATTCTTACAATACCCTTAGGAACCTTGGGTTGAAGTCTTGTGAATTATGAACCATAAATGAAATTTTTTTCTTCTTTGTATGGAGCTTAGTCGAGAGCTCCTAAAGAGACACTAACTTCTTAAATTTTTTTCTAAGTGTTAGAACTAGTCTTTCTACTTAGGATGATATACTACCTTCAATGGCCAAGATTAGAACACTTGTGTAGCCTAGATTCATTGAGGTTAAAAGATCTAATGTCAATTTGGCTAGTTGACTAAGTCAATAATGTCAAGCCTTGGCTTGTTCAAGACTTGACCTATTTCTCATGACCATTTTGTCCAATGCCTAGGAAGGGGGTGACACGTGTCGCCCTCCCATTCGTCCATACACTTCGTTTCCCGACATTTCCATAATTTCGATAAATTTTACGAGTCTCAGTTTACAAACATTAATCTTTCCCGAGGCTCGAAATCATTTTCCGTAGGAAAAAGCAATCCTTCTTTCGTTTCAAACTTAAAGTCGTATCTTCTCACATATATTCTCTTAAACACATGTCCTGGAACTACGGGGTGTAACATTCTTCCCCCCTTAGAAACATTCGTCCCCGAATGTTCTTTCGGAGTCCAATCTATTAGATAACGACATAGTGTCCTTTACTACACCATTCATACAAAATATGTCACCCGCGGCTACATCACAAAACTTATACTAAAACGTCAACCTGAACTCCAAGTGTCGACGTCGTTCATCTGCATAAAGTTTCTGCTGACTCTGAGCTTACGAATAATCTTGATCATCAAGAACTACCTTATAATCTTATAGATTTTCAAAACCTACTAGCGATGTCTTCTGTTTTCCGCAGGAAGCACTTATACTTATCTTATTCTTGCCTTACGCATTTTCCTGAAATTATTAGGAATGTCGTGGCCCTGACCTCCACACCAAACCAATTCCAAGTACCTCCAATGGCACTTAACATAAAATCCTTCAATAATCGTGCGTTCTTATCCTCGTCTCTTAACGTTCAAATTCAAATCAATAATTTCAATAAAATAAGTCACATAGACTCCACAATTTCATGTCAAAGAATAAAGGAATAACTTACATATTACTAACACTTCCTTTCCCTTCCTATCGATAATCGGCTCACCGGGAAAGTGGAATCGAACCAACCTCTCTCTACAGTCAACCTTGGCACCCACGAAGCCGACTAGTCCATACTCATAATGACCTCAAAGTCTGTCGTATTCATCTCTATTAGGTCTTCTAGGGTCTGACGACTGTATCATCACCGGGCAAATCTCATATACCCGCTCAGCTACCACCCCAAACACTCACGGGTGTAGTTACCTCGAAAGGTTCTTATGGAATCAGGCTCTATTCCTCTACACTTGGTTGCTATCTTTCTTACTGGTCGTATTCTTTCCGTACTTCCAACTCATACTAGCATACATACATAATTTCCATACCGATTCTGGCCTCCAATCTTTGGAGTTTACTAAATCGAACAATATAAGGCCATTTTCGGCTCTCACGGCCTGATTCCGGTGGAACGCGTCCACGAACCCGTAAAACAATTAACTAGACTTGGGCATTGCACCCTCGTGACCCTGTCACGTAACGGAAATACTACCAACTGATCCCACTCCATTTCAGGCTATGGGGCGACCCGTAATAGGTCCTCACCCCGACCCACCTCCACACTTAACTCTTACCCTTAGTTTGAATAAGATCCTATTGCCCGAGAAGGCCTTATATACCTAAGGTATCGGCGGTTATAAATATTCTTTAGGCTCGCAATTTCCCTGCTCCCAGCCTACCTTATCAGTCCCCCCGTAAACGGGTACTATAACTTCTCATAATACCATAATTGTTTTGTCTTGATCACAACAACCATTACTTACTCCATACGGACCTCATCCGTATAATTCTCTTAAGCCTACCACACAGCTTAATCTATTAACATGACATTCCGTTAGGTTCCTTAACATGACTTCTTAAGGGTCACTACCCTATCAGACAGCTCATCATTTCCCAATTATCTCAAAATAAAACATAAGACCTTGGCGAGAATTCATTAACTGTTTCATACCGTCCCGGTATCTATTTAGTCCTTACCAAATCCTGGTAATCTAAAATCATTCTAGGCAACACGCGTCTGACCCTCATACATAACTCCGTATAGCTGTATGTCATGATACCAACTATACTACAATCATTACCAACCTGGATACGCAATCCACATAGTCCTTCCTGGGTCACTGCTGCCTTTCTCATAGCTGCAATCAACATAACTCGTTAGGGAAAGACGACCCTAACAACACAGCTCTATCGCACGATCTCAGAATGAGAAGAATGGAAACCAATCCTAAATGTCCTGCAGCCTCCTGATTATAGATGTGGTGCACAACACACTGATAATCAAGACTCTACTAGACACGGTCTGTAGACACTTTCCGAGGACTAACTGCTTTGATACCACTTTTGTCACGACCCGACCCCGGGCCGCGACTGGTGCCCTACCTGGGCACCCTTACAGGTATACATCAGAGATAAACAGCGGAACATACATCAAACTTATAAATTAATTCAACAAGACATAAACAACAGGTTAGCCGATAAGGCTACCTCCCTGGACATATATATACATATATAGCCAAAAGCAGTTACATCCCTTTTTTTTTCTTCACACAACCCAATCCACAAGATATGACTACAGACCTTTAAGATTTTAGACAAACACTATGACGGGACAAGGCCCCGCCGTACCCCTGAATATACCTAGCCATAATGACAAGCTTCGGAACATTGAAGTCATCTCAAAATGCTGAACCAGGATCCTAAGCTCGCGGATCCACAACTATGTACCTAAACCTGCGGACATGAACGCCTTCGGGGTTGATGCAACAATTTAATATGGAACGGAAATAAGGTGCGAACAAATCATAATCATAAATGTAATGACAGAGGCAAGTATAAAAAAATAAATACCAGATCCTACCATGCCATTTCAACTCATGAATTTAATCGTACATCATATACTTTTCCCATTTTTCAATAAGAGTTATAGTCAAATTCTTTCATACATACTTAGGAGAAATCATTAAGTTCATAACCATGTAACTTATCTTCTTGGGACGCATATCTGACCCGTCACGGGACGCGATAAAGTCACATAAGTCTGCCCATAAAGGTATACTGCCCGGCCCAATCTGGGACTCGATAAAGCCACATAAATCTGTCCAAAAAGGTATACTGCATAAAAATAGGAAGCTTATGACCAACTTAGGGCCACCTGCCCATAGTATCATTTGGCAATCCTACTCCTGGGACTATTTCACCCGCATAGGTCCTGTGGACCAGCAATGAGTTCATTCGCCTCGCATGGGACTATTTCACCCGCATGAGCCTGGTGGGCCCGCAATGAGTACAAACGCCGCACTCGCATCATGAGTAGCAAATCCATGGAATAAGTAGTAACCCGGGGGTTTACCCCGCAAAAATATCATAACCTAGCTCAACCGGCTATCATACATAACATAAGCACTACCGGTTTATCATACATAACATAAGCACTACCGGCTTATCATACCTAACATAAGCACTACCGGCTTATCATACATAACATAAGCACTACCGGTTTATCATACATAACATAAGCAAGTTAAGAAATCCCCTAACTTCTTATTAACCTTATTTACATACACTCTCATTTTAGTTTACTTAAGGCACTAACATGTCATTATAAAATCCGGGAATTTAACCCAAATTACTACGTACCTTTATTCTTTTTAAATGACTCTTTTCCATATAAAACTTCCAAGATACTAATAACCGTAGTATCAAGTCATATCTACTTTTCAAGACAAGTCACAATACCTTTTAGAAATACATTTATAGGCTTCTAAACCAAGTGACTTCTTTCTTTAAAACCTTAAGCAATTGATGTCTTCAAATCAATTTGTCTTTCTTCATTTCAAGTCATTTCTTTGTTTACATTACTAGAGAAAACTATTCTTTTAAACTTCCATAAAGTTGTTATAACCAACTTCCCATAAAGCCGTTATAACTCTTTATGTCTTAGACAAATCCATTCTTTTTATAACCAAGAGACTTATTCTTTCAAAATATTTCAAGTCTCTTATATTTAGAAATCAAGTTTCTTAACTTTAGAAATCAAGTCTCTTATCTTTAGAATATCAAGAAATCAATACTTTCCAAATCAAGTATTCTATACTTTTTAATCAAGTCATTCCTTCCTTTAAGAATCAAGTCCCATAACTTGAAAAATAAAGTCTCTTAATCTTTTAAGAATTTAAGGTTCATAGTCTTGAAACTTCATAACGTAAACTCTTTAAATTAAGTAACATATACATTTGTGCTTGTGAATAGGTTATACTTATTTATAACGATCTTATTAAAGCAGCCATGATCTAGAAAATGTAATACAATTTTGTCTTATCTTAGCTTCTATGCAGATGGAGAATTCTACTCATTTTAATTTATTTGATTGCCGATACAATTTCTTTTATTAACGCTGCAATGACTTGTTCGATACTTATTCTCATTCGTGCAATAATTTAGCAAAGTCAACTTGACTCCAAATACTTCCTAACGACTCTTACCAACATCCCCCATAAGATTTGGCAAGAACTTAGGATAACTTAGACGTAACCTTTACATAGAGTAAATCAACATACATACCTCTTAACTTCTAGAAGGGATCATGAAATAACACCACATGTATATTTCATACATAGAATCATGCCAAAAGAAGGAAGAGGTTCACATACCTCGCGACGATTATCGACAAGTAGCAAAATGCTCCAAAGTACTTCAACCTTGATAGCTATTCCATCCTTTAAGTAGAATACGCTATACGTAGTACTTCAACCTATAATGGTCATAATACGTCCATTAACCTCTAGCTTCAAACGTAGAATATTCTAAGTGTAAAGTCACAAAATTCTACGAAATTGGACATCACTTCCTTTGTTTCTACGTACTTTTCCACCTTTTTCAAGGTCCGAAAATCAATAACCAAACGCCACATTTAAGGCCCAACTCGCAAATACAAAGGGGATTACACACCTAATAGGACGTGTAAAATTCTGCCCCACAATTAATATAAAACTGTCCAATAATAAGTGCAATTCTCGGCTACAATCCATGCCTACAACAATGTCAATTTCCGTTCGATTCCTTTTCAATCCAAGTTGTTATTCCAACATGTTATATACATAATAACAATTACAACAACTATATTCCCTTCTCTCCATAACATACGACGATCGTAATTAATAATTAACTTTAATAATAATCTTAACGGCTAACATGCCATTTTCGGTTTTTGAGCTTCTAAAATTCCATAACACTTATCAATCTTCATAACATATATCACATGCTCATTTATAACTTATCATAACATAGAAACTTGAATTACATTAGTAAGACAAAGATTATTACCTCATTTAGCCCAAATAATGTCCAAGCGTAAAAGTCGATTCTTAGCAACTTTTAGCTCATCTTCTTATGTTTCAATCCACTCCAAGCACTCCTTAGAAACTCATGAAGAACTCCTCTTCAAGTTTCATCTTCAAAGTTGAAGAACACCTTAGGGTTTCGCCTTGCGACTAACGTAAAACGTCGTTTTTCCGAGATCTTTCTTTTGAGATATCCTTACAATACCCTTAGGAACCTTGGGTTGAAGTCTTGTGAATTATGAACCACAAATGAAATTTTTTTCTTCTTTGTATGGAGCTTAGCCGAGAGCTCCTAAAGAGACACACTAACTTCTTGAATTTTTTTCTAAGTGTTAGAACTAGTCTTGCTACTTAGGATGATATACTACCTTCAATGGCCAAGATTAGAACACTTGTGTGGCCTAGATTCATTGAGATTAAAAGATCTAATGTCAAGTTGGCTAGTTAACTAAGTCAATAATGTCAAGCCTTGGCTTTTTCAAGACTTGACCTATTTCTCATGACCATTTCGTCCAATGCCTAGGAAGGGGGTGACACGTGTCGCCCTCCCATTCGTCCATACACTTCGTTTCCCTACATTTCCATAATTACGATAAATTTTACGAGTCTCAGTTTACAAACATTAATCTTTCCCGAGGCTCGAAATCATTTTCCGTAGGAAAAAGCAATCTTTCTTTCGTTTCAAACTTAAAGTCGTATCTTCTCACGTACATTCTCTTAAACACATGTCCTGGAACTACGGGGTGTAACATTTCCGATAAATGAACAATGACTGATCATACTTGTTGTGAGAGAACCTCAACTTAGAAATAAATCCTCCAAACCGGTTATACCATGTCCTAGGAGCTTGTTTCAAACCATATAAGGATTTATTCAACAGGCAAACATGATTTGGATGAGAATAATCTCAGAAACCCAATGTTTGATGCATGTATACTGTTTCCTGTAAATGGTCATGTAAGAATGCATTTTTAATATTCAACTGATGAATGGACCAAGATTTGGAAAGAACCAGGCTGAGAACCATCTTGATAGTTGTTGGCTTAACTACCAGACTGAATGTTTCACTACAATAGACTCCAACCTGTTGTGACCTGCTATCACCAAAAAGACGAGCTTTATATCTCGCAAAAGAACCATCAGAATTCTTTTAATGACAAAAACCCCACATAGGCTGAATGACATTCACATTAGACGGACGTGGTACTAACTTCGACGTCTTATTTTTAATAAGAGAATTAAATTCGTCTAACATGGCAGTTTTCCAATTCGGGTAAGATAAGACAGTTTTAGGATTTTTTGGTAGAGGTGATGATTGAACTGAAGAGATTAGGTTAAACTGACATTTGGGCCGAAACATCCCGTGCATGGCACGAGTTTCAATGGTCCGAGGCTGATTCATCATTGGTTGGGTAGTATGGGTCTACGGTAGGATAATGGACTGAGGGGGTGTATGGTGGCCGAAGTGAAATCGGGCAGTCGATCCGGTGTTGAGATGGGATCTTGTATTAGGCTAGGTGACAGGTACATTTGAGAGAGAAGTGGTGTCACGACCCGACCCGACGGGCCGTGACTAAGCGCCCTAATGACATCATTATACTAACATGTCACGTAATCAGACTGACACTAAGGACAACATGAAATTTGGCAGCATAACGTCGTAATCATAACACATGTCAGAATAGGCAAGTCGGCAAGGCTGCCTTTCACACAAATAACCCTGTCTTCTGAGGAGTCACATCTAATCAAGTATAACGAGGGACGCAAGCCGACAAGGCTGCCACTATATACGGGAACTTCCCAAAACAAAATACAACAACACATATACCAAAACAGGTTTACAACTTCACATACGTACAACCCACAACTGTCTATAGACCTCTATGAGAAGGATAACGACATATGACTGGACAGGGCCCCGTCGTGCCCCTAAATATACATAAGTCAAAAAAATAGGGTTCTGTACCAAAAATACAAGCCCTGAATCAAATGAGCTTTCCAACCAGTTGAGTAGGAGTCCTAAGCCTGAGGATCACCAAACTGAGAACATGTACCTGCGGGCATGAACGCAGCCCCCCGAGGAAAGGGGGGTCAGTACAAAATAATGTACTGAGTATGTAAAATATGAAGTAATGTAAATAAGATCATAACAGGCCAGGAGATAACAGGAGACAAGTATAATAATCAAATACCAAATCCAACTGTGTCATATAAAAACGAGAGTCAATTGTGCCTTATAAAAATGAGAGTCATGTACATGTATATACCGTACCCGGCCCCCGATGAGGGTCTCGGTGTGAATGAAACCATATACATATATATATACCGTACCCGACCCATTATGAGACTCGGTGTGAAATCATATACATACCGTACCTGGCCCATTATGAGACTCGGTGTGAAATCATATATATGTCGTACCCGGCCCATTATGGGACTCAATGTGAAGTCATATACATACCGTACCCGGCCCATTATGGGACTAGGTGTGAAATCATCATTCGACTCTCAATAAAATCATTAAAATGAATTCTTCTCTGGAAACTCAAAGGCACGCCTCATAACAAATATCATTAGGAGTTAGGATTCATTGGAACTATGTACGTCCGCCGTACATTCATTAATGTAAATCATGCCAAAAGAAGAAAGGATAGTTTCACATACCTTATCTTCTAAGCCAACTCGATAAATAGGATTCGTCTCAACTAGTACGTCAACCTATAACAATGATACCACGCCCGTCAACTCTATGATTTCTAGCGTAAGTTATATCGAAAGACGACTCTTTTTCCTATAGAAGTTGGGGCACCACTTCCCCTATTTATGTGCATATCCACAACTTACTAATCAAGTTAGCAATACCAAATAACAATCACAACGTAAGGATATAACAAAGACAATCCCAAATATTCCATTTACGCCATCAATACATATTCCTTCTCTTTTACATTTATGCAATACAACAACTACAACAACCAAGATGATTACTACACATATTTCTCATGTTAATCCATGTTAGAACAACCTTAAAACAGTCCCATCAACTCTAGCGACAACAACAAGAGTTTGAGTCCTATAATTTTCAACATAACACCCTTTTTACACTTTAATTTCTTTAAGACATGTATTAGTAATTACCACAACATATATACATGTTTATAATCATATTTCCAACATTTTAACCCACAAAACCAGCCCTTAATATCTCACAACAATGTCCAATAATTCCATGTAAGTTTTCGGCCAACATCCATATTACTAACGCTCTTTCCATAATTTCTTAAAATCCGATTCATGTTCCAATAATTCCTTATGAACAACTATAACTTAAATAACAAGATTTCCTTCAATTCCAACATGCGATTAGTGACGATAATAGCGATAACATAATCGAATTTAATGTATACCAAAAATAGTCCCTAATTCGGTATCAACGTCCAAAATATTCACATGCAATGTCTTAATTCTAAATTTCTCTTAACACAAATTCATTTCTTAAACAACAACAACACACACTTCAATTATACTATAAAAAAGAGAATTCTTACCTTAAATTTATGCCAAAATAGCCCATGGAATTTCGGCCACTGCCCTATCGATTTCTTGTCCAATTTTTCACTTTTTCAACTCCAAATTGACATGCATGAATCCCACAATGTTAATCCATCATTCCTTATGTTTTTCTTCCTTAAATTTCGTCCAAAAACTTGGAAAAAAACTGCCCAGATTTCGGCCCAGCATTGTAAATGATTGCAACAATTTGTGTGCAAATTTGACTTCTAATATTGTGTATAAGACTTAATTTATGGAGAAGAATCCACAATCTTCAATTTGCTATGAAAATGGGAGATTTTGTTTAGGGAAGAGGAGGGAAATCGGTGTGGGAGAGGAAAAAAAGGAGAGAAAAAGTGTTTTTTTTAATTGGAAGGAGAAGATAGGTTTAATGTAAAGCTTGAAAATTAGTTTTAGTTTTACAACTAAGTCCAACTCCCACAATTAATTACTCGAATATCCCACTTATTTTAAGTTTTGAAAATTCCATAAGGTTTCGTATCCTCGTCGTCATAACTTATATAATACGTTACTTATTCATAACGGAAATATATATAACTATCATTATAAGTTTCCAACCTGCTTCTGAGGCTGCCTGCCTCGAGACTCACCCGAATAACATGCCTACCTAGCCTCTTACGCCGTCCTCGCATGACCTATGTCCGCCGCCGCCTCTATGTCGCCTCCTCAACCTCCGTGGCATACGCTGGATCCGAGCAATATCCATACCCGACTGAAGAGCCACTACCATACAACCATCGATCAAGTAGTGATCCAGCCCTATCACATAGTGATGCACCCTATCTGCTAGAATAGTGGGTGCATATCTGGCCAATGAATCAAACTCAAGGTTGTACTCTCTAATGCTCCTACCGCTCTACCTCAAGTGCAAGAACCTATCAACTCTGGCTCTCCTCATCTCTAGGGGTAGGATGTGGTCAAGGAAGGCCTCCGCAAACTTATCCCACACGGCTGGAGGAGCACCTTCACCCCTAGATAGCTCCCATGACTCATACCAGTTAATAGCGACGTCACACAACCGATATGAAACCAACACGACCGACTCAATATGTGAAGCCTTTATTACCCTCAACGTACGCTACATATGTCGAATGAACTCTTTTGGATCATCCTCGGGCCTTGACCCAAAAAACTCTGGTGGACTACAACTCAAGAAATCACGGACCCTCAAACTATCGACCGGGTCAACTCGTCCTCGCTCTATGAAGTCCGCCTCGCCACCAATCTAGTCAGCAGCTGTACCGCATCTCACATGGCTCAGACCGCCCACGGATAAGGAGCTGGAGGCTCAGTGCCGGGTCTCGAATCGTGATGCCGCCACTGAATCGGAGCTCTGGAGGTGGCGATGTAGCGAGCTCGCCGATCGGGTACGCTTCAAGATAGATCGAGACGGACCTGATAACTCTCTGAATCCGACTAGTATCCCCCGTTGTAGATTTGCCCTTCTGGGCCGCTGTCGCCTTCTTCTGAGGCATAGCTGTAAACATATCAAGTCGTCAGAGAGGAATCATCCTAATAACATAGCTCTATTTCACGATCTGAAAGAATAGAAATCAATCCTAAATGTCCGGCAGCCTCCTGCGTATAAGTATGGTGCACAACATACCTATACACAAGACTCTACTAGACACGGTCTGTAGACATTCCGAGAAAGCTCTGATACCACTTCTATCACGATCCGACCCGACGGGCCGCGACTAAGCGCCCTAATGACACCATTATACTAACCTGTCACGTAATCAGACTGACACTAAGGACAACATGAAATTCGGCAACATAATGTCGCAATCATAACACATGTCAGAATAGGCAAGCCGGCAAGACTGCCTTTCACACAAATAACCTTGTCTCCTGAGGAGTCACATATAATCAAGTATAACGAGGGACGCAAGTCGACAAGGCTGCCACTATATATGGGAACTCCCCAAAACAAAATACAACAACACATATACCAAAAGAGGTTTACAACTCCACATACGTACAACCCACAACTGTCTACAGACCTCTATGAGAAGGATAACGACATATGACGGGACAGGGCCCCGTCGTGCCCCTAAATATACATAAGTCAAAAAATAGGGTTCTGTACCAAAAAGACAAGCTCTGAATCAAAGGAGCTTTCCAACCAGTTGAGTAGGAGTCCTAAGCCTGAGGATCACCAAACTGAGAACCTGTACCTGCGGGCTGAACGTAGCCCTCCGAGGAAAGGGGGGTCAGTAAGAAATAATGTACTGAGTATGTAAAACATGAAGTAATGTAAATAAGATCATAACAGTCCAGGAGATAACAAGAGACAAGTATAATAATCAAATACCAAATTCAACTGTGTCATATAAAAACGAGAGTCAATTGTGCCTTATAAAAATGAGAGTCATGTACATATATATACCGTACCCAGCCCCCCGATGAGGGTCTCGGTGTGAATGAAACCATATACATATATATACCATACCGTGCCCATTATGAGACTCGATGTGAAATCATATACATACCGTACTCGGCCCATTATGGGACTCGGTGTGAAATCATATATATATACCGTAGCCGGCCCATTATGGGACTCAGTGTGAAATCATATACATACCGTACCCTACCCAATATGGACTCGGTGTGAAATCATCAGTCGACTCTCAATAAAATCATTAAAATGAATTCTTTTCTGGAAACTCAAAGGCACGCCTCATAACAAATATCATTAGGAGTTAGGATTCATTGGAACTATGTACGTCCGTCGTACATTCATTTATATAAATCATGCCAAAAGAAAGAAGGGATAGTTTTACATACCTTATCGTCTAAGACAACTCAATAAATAGGATTCGTCTCAACTAGTACGTCAACCTATAACAATAATAACACGCCCGTCAACTCTATGATTTCTAGCGTAAGTTATATCGAAAGACGACTCTTTTCCTATAGAAATTCGGGCAGCACTTCCCCTATTTATGTGCATATCCACAACTTACGAATCAAGTCAGCAATACCAAATAACAATCACAACGTAAGGATATAACCAAGACAATCCCAAATATTCCATTTATGTCATCAATACATATTCCTTCTCTTTTACATTTATGCAATACAAAAACTACAACAACCAACGTGATTACTACACATATTTCTCATGTTAATCTATGTTAGAACAACCTTAAAACAGTCCATCAACTCTATGGACAACAATAAGAGTTTGAGTCCTATAATTTGCAACATAACACCCTTTTTACACTTTAATTTCTTTAAGACATGTATTAGTAATTACCACAACATATATACATGTTTAAAATCAAATTTCCAACATTTTAACCCACAAAATCAGCCCTTAATACCTCGCAATAATGTCCAATAATTCCATGTAAGTTTTCGGCCAATGTCCACATTACTAACGCTCTTTCCTTAATTTCTTAAAATCTGATTCATGTTCCAATAATTCCTTATGAACAACTATAACTTAAATATCAAGATTTTCTTCAATTCCAACATGCGATTAGTGACGATAATAGCGATAACATAATCGAATTCAATGTATAACAAAAATAGTCCCTAATTCGGTATCAACGTCCAAAATATTCACATCCAATGTCTTAATTCCAAATTTCTCTTAACACAAATTCATTTCTTAAATTACAACAACACACACTTCAATTATACCATAAAAAGGAGAATTCTTACCTTAAATTTATGCCAAAACAACCCATGGAATTTCGGCCACTGCCCTATCGATTCTTGCCCAATTTTTCACTTTTTTCAACTCCAAATTAACATGCATGAATCCCACAATGTTAATTCATCATTCCTTATATTTTTCTTCCTTAAATTTCATCCAAAATTTTGGAAAAAAACTGCCCATATTTCGGCCCAGCAGTGGCAACGATTGCCACTATTTTTGCGCAAATTTGGCTTCTAATATTGTGTAGAATACTTAATCTATGGAGAAGAATCCAAAAGCTTCAATTTGCTATGAAAATTGGGGATTTTGTTGAGGGAAGGGAGGGAAATCGGTGGGGGAGAGGGAAAAAAGAGAGAAAAGTGTTTTTTTTTAATTGGAAGGAGAAGATAGGTTTAATGTAAAGCTTGAAAATTAGTTTTAGTTTTACAAATAAGTCCAACTCCCACAATTAATTACTCGAATATCCCACTTCTTTTAAGTCTTGAAAATTCCATAAGGCCTCGTATCCTCGTCGTCATAACTTATATAATACGTTACTAATCCATAACGGAAATATATATAACTATCATTATAAGTTTCCAACGTCACACTCGTTATAACTAAAATTTCTCCGGATTCACATCATTTTGTATACTAATTTCCGTATTAACATATGTAAGTATAATTTATATCCAATATTCGAATCTTACTTCCTTAATGACATTCTTAATTATTGTCTTAAACTTACGAGGTGTAACAAGTGGGCTCCCCCACTTGGGCCTAAACAGGACTGTCTGAGACTTGTGGTTGGGCCGAAAAAAGTTGGGTATTCTTTTGGGTTGGTTCCACTTGTGTTTGGTTATTAAGGTGGTGGTGTGAAATGGGATGTATTCCATTATCCAAAAAATCATATGAATGTGAAGATGTCACATGAGGCTTAGCAAATGGGAATGTAGACTCATAAAAAACCACATGACGAGAGACAATTATTTTCCCATTCGTCCAACCGTAATATTTATATTCCCTATGATTTTGTGGGTATCTAAAAAATACACATGGAGTTGAACGAGTCTGCAACTTGTTAATGGTAGTTTTTTCTAATTTGGATAAGAACTATGTGTTTGATGAGGGGCAAATAGTCAATTTTGAAAGAACTTTTATGGAAATAAAGGATAACACAAAAACCCAAACACCCTTAAATGTGTAAAAGACGGGAGGCGATGATACAACATTTGTGTAAGAGACACATTGGAGAGTAATTTACTAGGAAGAATATTTAAAAGGTATGTGGTCATTTAAAGTGCATGGTGCCAAAACTTTGGTGGTGTGAAAGAATGCACAATAGAGTGAATCATATTATTAATCGTTCAAAGACATCCCATTTTAGTAACAAAAAATATTAAATTGGGTATTGATGAATCCCCCCCCTCTCATTGTCACATTGAAAACATTTAATATTTTTGCCAAATTGAGTTTTGATAAAACTAAATTGTTTAAAAATGGTGTAGGTTTGTTATTTATGTCCTAAGGGAAACGTCCACAAAAATTTGAATAATCATCTCGAATGAGTATATAATATTTATGACCTGCAGAACTCAAAACTGGTGATGTCCACAAATCAAAATGCACAAGATCAAATGGCATAAAAGTATGAAAAGTAGATGATGCAAAAAGAAGCTTAACATGTTTACCAAGAACACATGTTTGGCAAATAGAAGCGTCCAAAAGGTTGTTACAGTAAAACAAACTATTTATCCTAAGATTATTAAAAACTTTTGCTCCTGGGTGTCCTAATCGATTGTGCTATAGAGTAGGAGAAATGACAGCAAAGGTTGATGGTTTGGTCACGCTATTTTTGGAAATAGAGGTGATAAATACAAGTCCCCCGTGCTATTGCATCTCATAAGTGGCATCCCCATCTGAAAAATCCTTCACAGAGACGGATCAAAATTCACAAAAATATTGTTGTCAATTGTAAAACGTCTAACAAAGATCAATTTTTTAATTAGTGTTGGTGCATGTAATACGTTTTTCAAGTATAATGATGGGTGTGGAGAGGGTAGTAACACCTGACTAATACCGTGAATTGGAATTTTCTGCCCACTACTGACAACAATATTTTTATTATTGCTCATAATAAAATAAGACGAGAGATTACCTTGAGATATCGTCATGTGTGACGTAACCCCTGTGTATATGTACCAAGACTCATCCGGAACACTTATGCATGTTGTTCATGGCTTCTTCAATGTCTATGGATGCATATCCAACCGATGATGGTGCCTGAGCCACAAACGCATGTTGTGGACGAGACTCTAGAATATCAGGTTGGCGATTCGAAGAAGGAGGAGGCCTGACCCATGATGACGTCGGGTAAGGGCATGGTGTGGCAGCCCACTATGGGGCCCAGGCCTACGGTGGGTACTACCCCCACTGATATCTGCCACTGCCCGGACACCACTGCCCGGAATGACCATTACCGTCGGCAGTTTTGCCACCGCCCCGGCCTCGTCCCTTTCCATCATTATTTTTTCTTTATTATTATGGTTTGAACCCCATTTGAGTATCCACTTTTACAACCCAGAGGTTCTTTTTCCGTAGGAAGATCAACCATCACACAAGTGTGGTTCTATCTGATGGAGTCTATTTCTCTCTTTTTAGCTTCTTTCCAAAGCAGTGCTTCTGAAGATGACAATTCTTTGTTAATTGTCCAAGGTTCATTTTCAACCATCCAATCTAGAGGCCTGGAACAAGTCTTTGTCCCCTCTTTTTGCTCTGTCTCGGTTCAACATCTAGAATCTCTGAGTTCTGTAGATCTGGAACATTAAGTTATACATAGTCAGCAACTTCCAAGTCATATAGATCTGGAACGTCTAATTCCGTACAATCAGGCACTCGCGGGTTCTTGTTAACCTTAAGCAATTACTACTTTTTCCTTCTTAAGGAAAGTTATCTTCAAAGAATTCAGCAGTCTTTGGCACCAGGATGCGATAAGCACTACTGTTCTTTGCAGATCCAGTGGATATACAATCTACAGTCTTAGGTCCGACTTGACCCATTTTGGATTTGGTATCTCAACACTTGCCACACTTCCCCATATCACAATATTTGTATATGAGATTCTTTCCATGTTTCACATGAAGGGTTATCCTTATCCTTATGCGGTTCTGTTGAGAATCACATTGCGGTAAGGATTGCCTTGCCCCACATATACTGGGCGTACGGATCTGCGCTTGGCTAACACCGTTAGACTGAGATGAGTAAGGAGTAGTTGTTCTAGGAACGATGATTTGCATTTCCCCCCTCTATCACTACGAATTCCTCAATCCGTAGGCTTTTCAACTTCTGCTTTGTAGTGCTCATCTGCTTCAACAACTTCATCTTTGTTCTACAACAAAGGATGCAATACATTGTACCATCTTCAATTAAGGTCACAATGTACTTGTCTCCCCCCTCTATTTGTACAAGCTTCAAATCACCCATGTAGGTGTGACTGAGTTATAGAGGAGCGGTGAGTCTTTCGCTATTCCTTCGACAGAATGAAAATGTGTTTTTGCCTCTTCACCTACCTCATATTCATTTGGGTGTTTATGTCGACAGATGATAGCAATATCAACTTAATTAGTTTTGAATGACTTTCTAGGGCATAACCGGATCGTATGAGATCAAAATACTATGGCCCACTCTAGTTGCCTTGGCAGACTGGGTGTCCAATTTCTGCCTTTCTTTTGGTATTCAAATCATTTAAGATCTGGAAACTCTGGCTCACTCCAGTCACCCGTAGGCTTTGTATGACTGAGTGTCTAATATATTCATGTCATGCGACGGATCTGGCCACTCCAGTCTCCCGTAGGCTTTGTATGACTGAGTGTCCACTATTATCGTGTCAAAAGATGGATCTTCTGTCGGAAACGGTGACAGGTTTGTCTCTAGTCCTCTAGTCCTCTAGTCCTCTAGTCCTTGTCTTTAGTCATCTTCCCTTGCTTAGGATTGTCCATAAATCCAGTTTATTACAATCTAAATCCATTATTTTTAGGTCGTTGTTTATAACAGTTGTTGACACCCAATTTTGACCCTCCCGTCCAGACAGTAGCTATAAAATTACACTAATTTTGCAAAAATAATTTTTTATAATTTCTTATGATAAAATGCAACAATAATACATTAATACAGACATAAATAAGCAATTTAATAATAGTACCGCATCTTAAAAATTAAGCACTAATTAAATAGCACACCCGTCTTTATTTTTTGTAACAATTTAAACCCAACTTTAATTAATAAAGCACCTAAATAATTTAATCACATTTGTTAATTTAATTTACCACTGATTAATTAAATAATACACTTAAAACTCTACCCCTAATTAAAATAACTTACCACTAATTAAATACCTAATAATTAAAACTAACCTAAACTAAAACCTAATCAGCCCACCTTTTAATTTTACCCAGCCCAAATCCGCGGCCCATACCCAAGTTATAACTCACCCGCAGCCCACTCCTCCTTCAGCTCTTTAACCTCAGCCCCTTCACCTCCATTTCTCTCCATAAAAAACGCAGCCCTAGAAAACCCTAAGGACCCGCCGCATGCTCCTCTCCCTTTACCCACGAATCTCACCGGATTTTTAGGGTAGAAAATCCGGCGACTTTCCTTTATCCTATCAGTACCATTCAAAATCGAATACAAACTTGCCATAAATGTAACAAATAAATCCCTCCGTAATCCTTACCTTACCGTTAAGATCGCACAAATCAATACCGTAATCAGCCTTGATTACTTACCAACTTGGCCCGTGATTATTAGCTATAAATACAGAACGTTTAGGCATGCAATGGATCCAGAACGGGCAGCAATCGATCCAGGGCATCAGGGGAACATCGTAAGAGATAGAAAAAAGGCGTCGAAAATTGGCAGTCCAGGAAGTAATAAAATCCGAAGAACAATAGGTACACCCACCTCTTCTTACACCAACAAACCTCTTCAACGCCAATCCGAAAATTAGAAGTCTAAGGCAAGAACATAAATTCGAAACCCTTTCGTCTTCCTCGCAAGAATTAGTCGCGAACCAGTGAGCATTCTCAAAGCAAAAATTTCCTTTCCTTTTAAATCGCATCGCAACAAAATCTCCGAGTGGGTCGACGACTTGATACGCTGCCTCGGTTCGCTGTCCGGAGAAGGTAAATCTATCACCCTTTCTGTCTTAGATTTCATTTGCTATTTGTGTGCATGATACATGTTTTGTGCGACTACTTGAAGTGTATTAAACTGATCGCAGAATCTATTCAGTTAATATTAACTGTTATTAATATTCACAAATGCAATTGTTAATTTGTTTCACCAGCATTTGTCGAATAGGTTGGTCATGGTTCGAGTTTATGAGATTTACTGATATCCATTAAATGATATTCTGCGAGTCTTATAGGCAGAGGACTAGCTTAAGTTGATCATTGCCTTCTTAGTGTTTAAAAGTGGCTGCTGACTTTCTGTGTGCAATGTGGTTAATAGATGCTAAGCATAAGGTTAGTTTAAATCATGAAATCAGCCTAGGGACTAGATCAAGCATGAAGGACATAGTCATCTGAATTTAAAACTTGCTTACTGCTATGAACAATATGGTTGTGCTATAAGTCATAAACAAATATTCAACATGTCTCAATGAGTCAGAGTTGCTAGAATCCGACTTGGTAATCTGTTTTTATCAAGCTCTAACCTTGCCATAACCATCGCAAGTCGTTTTCCCTTCCTAAATGGTATTACCATCCGATCCAAATCATTGGAAGCCGTAAGTGTTGTTGTCCTATTTTGTGTGACCATGATTCCCATACATGTTGCATGCCCATTGAACCTTGAATGTAAATCGCACACTGATTCGTTTCAGGGTACTCAGTTTAGAGTCATAAAAGGGAGTTAAGGATTCATATCATCATGTTTTGGTGTGTTTTAATACCCCAAAATCATTTGGCCTGGTTTAGGCATTTGAGGAATGCTAACACCGCACTACTCCACCCTACCGCTGAGTGACCAAAACTATTCGTGTTAACCCTCTTCTAAAATTTTCCGTGTTATATCTATTTGCCAAGTTGTCGAATTATACCTATACTAGCCCGTATGTGTATTGAACTAGTTCTATCATTGTTGGATCGCTTTTTCTATGTTTATTGCTCACTTTAATTTTATTTCATGTAAAAGCAAAGACCATGTTGCGTATATAGAATATTTCATATAAAACCGTATGGGTCTCATATATGCTTGAATCTCGCATGAATATTTCATTTACTGGCATTATTATCTGATTTGGGTAGTTACTAATCCTTATCTTTTCTTTCTTTTTACATGAAATGCATCGGAGCAAAATGAAGAGCCTCATGGCGAGACTCATCACGACTTTCGTCAATGAAGGCCCGCATCTGCATCCACTGCGTTCCCTCCTCGGCAATTCCTAGAAAAACAAAATAGGACGGAGTCATCCACTTCAACTCCTTTATTCCCTTAACCTCATTACCTCATTTATGCCTTTGTTTGTTTATTGCAAATTATTATCTAACTTTGTAATTAATAGGGAATCTAGAATAATTAGTCCTTGAACATATAAGGTGAGAAAGTAATTCATAATTAGAAACACACTTCTAACCTGCTTGTCTTTTAGGCTTGTCATACATATCTAAACTTCGCCAAACAATTTTGCTTGCATACCCAATCACAAAACTAACAAAAATTGATTTCTTTTGCAAATCACTAAATGACATTATAATTCATTATCTTCTTGTTATTAATTGTAAAAAATATAGAATCTTTATATCATACCTTGCATATTGTTAATCAAAAAAATTGATTTTGTAAAAATGAAGTATATATCTTTAGTAAATACGTGCATTTAGTTGACAAATTAACTTTGCATCATCTTTTGTAAATAACATAAGTGCACCCCTTTAGACTTTACATGTACTGTTATAGCCTTAGCTTTATAAACATTTTATCAAAATGCATCCCTTTTATAAACACTTGCATCATCTTTCTCTTCAAATATGTTTAAAACAAACGTTGTGACTTTCTTTATTATCAAAAGAAAAAATGTATTTTCTCTTAGGGATATTTACAACATCTTTTACTTAAACATTTTTTAATATACATTTTCCTTGGCATGAATAATTAACCCTAGGTCTGGCAGGATAACCGCAAGTTAGCGGATCTTAGAGGGTGTCTAACCCCTTCCCTCTAGATTAATAAAGAACCCTTAACCATAATCTTATTAAGTTTAGCAGACCATTAAAATGGAGTTAATGTTTACTTTAAACTAGTTAACATTTAGGTGTCCTAATTCACCCAAAATAATTAGGTGGCGACTCCCTAGCAACCCTTTAGAATTCTTTAGCATTTTAACACCTTTTACTTTTAAAATTAACCTTTTAACACCTCTTTAATATTTAAGCACCCTTTAAACATTTAAACATTTTAGCATTCTTTTGCACATTTAGCATTTTATTATTTATTTTCTAACATTTTGCTTAAGCAGGGTTCGCTAGAATAAAGTCGCGGCCGAAAAAGGGCGCGACAGAATGGCGACTCTGCTGGGGATTTAAGGTTCTTAACCACAACAGACCTAGGGTTATTATTTGGCATTACTTTTTGCATTTAAATTTTGTGTGCTGTATTTTGTTTTATTTATTTTAATTTCTACCTGCTTTACTGCTTTCCTTAAACTGGCATTCCGCTCATATTTCTTCCACTCTGGAAAATTCACACTATCACACACTCACGCGATGGTGCTTCACAAGACCCGCAAATTTCTTCAAATATCCAAATTTTAAGAGTTGCGTCCGCTGAGTTAGATCGGTTCGTCGATCACCACGTAGCCTTCTCACTCGAGTTGTCCACTGGGAACTCAAGGCCTAGAAAAGCCAAATCTTAGAAACTTAAGATGAGCTATACCACCCTTTATTTTAGGGCATGCACGCATTTACCTTAGGTGGTCGGTCCTGGCATCGACACCATAATTAGGAAGACACCAAACTTGTCGACGGTTTCTCAACCCAACGACCAACCAAAGATATTATGTAGCGTGACAATGATAGACAAATCCAAACCTAATCATGTCATGAAATTGGAAAAAGTGCACCGTCATTTGGTCGTCATTTCCAACAAAAGCATTACTGATGGCTTGGACAAATCCATCATAACCTCGCATATTTGACGTTTAGGCCTACCTCTGGCATAAAGAGGTCCCAAACATGTTAGAACGCGCAATTGATTTGCAATTTGCTTATTAGTATATATTACCTACAACTTTTTGCATATTATACTAACTTGGTTTGCCTCATTTGTTAAAGGGTTATTTTTGCCTAGCTTATCCCCAAAAGGTTGATTCGCTGATCGTAGAAGCACAATCATAAATGACTAATCCAGAGGCACCGTAACGAAACCCGCCTCGCAGGATGCAGGGCGTTAGAAAGGAGAAACACCAATGATCAACACCGCCAAACTATTGCAAAGAAATGGAAATCATGCAAGCCAAATAGAAAGGCTCAAATATCACAAACCCGTCTATTAGCTTGAATGCACCACTCCTGAGCAAGGGACAAATGCAATCGTGTCACAAGCCCTCGAGCCTCCACTTCCCAAAGCTCCCGCAAAGGCCGCAACATACCACCACACCAAACGCCACTCGCCTTGGCCAATTTGCAAGCCGACCTCCAAAATGATCCGTTTACTACATACATATCTCAACCTCCACCTACTTATATCTCCCCACTCAGTCCAAATTGCCAAGTCACCCAATACGAGAAGAGGACACGCATCACTAGTCCTAACAAACAATATGGGGGATTAACACATCCGATCGAAAGCCAACCATTTATTATGCATGCATCCTCTCAAGAGACAGATCAGTACAGGGAAGTGAGCGATGCACTCGAGCTGTAATGATGAAAATATGGCAAAAGAAATCAGAGTTTGAAAGAGACATTCAAAAGCATTCAAATGAACAAAGGGGAGAAAGGTTTAGAATATGAAAACTTATGTATGCACCCCGACGTTGAATTACCTGTAGGGTACAAGGTGCCCAAATTTGACATGTTCGATGGAAAGGGGAATCCTCGAGCTCATCTAAGGTCATATTGATAAATTGATTGAGTTGGTAAAAATCAAGCAATCATCACGGCTATTCATCGTGAGTCTAACCGCGAGGCGCTGGATCGTACACATGCCAAGACCTCGAAAATGGGACGGTTGGAATGCCATGGCACAAGATTTCATGGATAGATTCAGTGTTCAACACCGACATCGCCCCGACAGATTTTATCTTATGAAACTTGAAAAGAAATCACGTAAACTTTCGTGAATACGCCCGAGGTGGCGGTCGAAGCGTCCAACCTCCAACGGCAGAGAGCGAAATGACCACTTTGTTCGTGGCAACGTGAAAGACGCGACGACATGAAAGGATGATCGTGTAATTGGGCGAAGTTTTGCGTAAGTCGTAAGAACGGGCGACTTGGAAGAGGCATTAAGACAGCAGGATTACAAACCCGACAACCCTACAAGCAACCAGCGAGCAATGCGCGATTCCACAGAGGTACCTCACAGAGGAGAAGAGATGCATCACCTCTATCACGGTCATTCAGAGCATAGCCGAACAACATCCAGTGTATCAAAGCCCACCGCCTCCTTACTATAACCAAAACACTCAAAATCCACATTATCAGCACTGCGCCACCCCATATCCTGTTTACCATACCCAACCAGCATATCCAAAATACTCACCACAATCACGAAACCGCACACCAAACGGACCCAAACCCCGTGATAGATTCGAAAAGAAACCAACCGTAACCTATACACCTTTAGAACCTATAGACCAAGTGTATGAGAAGTCAAAGCCGCAGAATACTCCACGGTTCCCTAAATACCCCAGTGCCTACTTCCCGAGGCACGATGAAACCAAACATCAGGCATACCACTCCTGTCGGCGGGCATGACATCGCAAATTGTTATACCCTCAAAGACAAAATCGAGGAATTGATCAAAGATGGATTCATCCAACTTAAGCTCCCCTCAATATAAACAACAACCACTTACCAAACCACGATGATGCCTATGTGAATACGATTGTTGAACAAAACTTTGAAAGGGATTGTTGCGGTCCAAAGAGGAAGAAGGTTGAATCATCAATCAATCTCCGAATGAAGAGATGCTCCTTGGCTGAGCTCCATACCGCTGAATCACCATTCATCAAAACATGCACTTCGCAGAAATCAAAAGAAGAAGATACGAAAACCGCGAAGGGCTCTAAAGTCTTCGTATTAAAAGGAAACATAAATACAAGTTGATCCTGATGATCCCGCTTAAAGACCCTACCATCTAAGATGCGTAACAATGCGACATTTTGAACAAGTCGACGTGTACCCCGCTCGCCTCCGAGAATCTAAAAAAATACATAGTTAGTTTAACATATTTTGCCTCTTTCCGCTTGTAATGTTGAACTACGCTTGACCCGATTCCTCGATGGATACGCAGCGCGCCGCCGCCTGGTCCCACCTTTAGAAATTTTTAATTCCACCCAATTTCGCTTGTAATGAACTACGTCATGACCTGATTCTCTCATGGGGATACGTAGGCGGCCTAAATCGGCTTCGGTCACACCATTAGGAAACCTTCCATATTTTTGAAAATAACGAAAACACACATAATATACAAGCAACCCCATTCAAACCCACTTTTAGGCTAAACGCCCTTTGCAAATTCAAAACTGAGACAAGGCAGGAAACCAGGCAGGGGTTATGAGTCCCAAACAAGGCAGACGTCCGGCATCAAGAGTCAAAACTACAAAGTCAACGCGAATCAGCCGCCCCCCCTCAAACTCACAAATTTTCTTTGAGCGCAGGTCCTTCATATTAGCAGAAGGTACAACAAAGTTTTTCATACTAGCAGAAGCAGAAAATACAACAAAATTCTTCAGAAGCAGCAGAAGCAGACAGACATCAACAATCAGAGTTCAAATCCCGCAACAAAATTCTAGCGCATCAGCTCGGGCCTAGAGTCAAATTGCAACTCATGCAGTGCACAAACGCACAACAAAGACATTATGGCAATCCATATGGTTCACAAATGCATCACAACAAAGGCATCATGGCAATTCGTAAGTGGCAGCATCTAACATGTCCGCCCAAGGACAACATCTCAGCATTCACAACACCCCACATATCATACAAGGATGACATCCCTATTCACATAATTGCATATCTCATATATTTATCATCTTGTTTTAACAGTTATACACTAATTTTTCTCAAGCTTAGCTTGCAGGAGCATTCATTATACGAGCATCAAGAACACGCCCGCATAACGACGCGACGCGACAAAGACGTCCAAAACGACGCCACTCCAAAACGATGCTAAGTCCGAAACGACGCCACGTCCAAAACGACGCCAAGTCGAAACGACGCCACGTCCAAAACGACGCTAAGTCCGAAACGACACCACGCCCAAAACGACGCCGAGTCCAAAACGACTCAGTCCGAAATGACTCACGCCCAAAACGACGCCACGTCCGAAAACGACGCCAAGTCCGAAAACGACGCCACATCCGAAAACGACGCTAAGTCCGAAAACGACGCCACGTCCGAAAACGACGCCCAGTCCGAAAACGACGCCAAGTCCGAAAACGATGCCAAGTCCGAAAACGACGCCAAGTCCGAAAACGACGCCAAGTCTGAAAACGACGCCAAGTCCGAAAACGACGCCATCATCAACATATCACATCTACGCAGGGACGATTTTCTCTGTTCTCAAAATTGCATTTTTTTTCATTCATGCTTTATTATTCTGTCTTAGCAGTTATGCACTAACTCTTTCTTGAGCTTTAGTCTACAGGGGCAGCAGCAACACGTCCAGGCAACGACGTCATCAACACGACAAGTCCAAAAACGACGACGAGTCCCAAAAACGACGCCAAGTCCGAAAACGACGCCAGCAGCAACACGTCCAGGCAACGACGTTATCAGCACAACAAGTCCAAAAACGACGCCAAATCCGAAAACGACGCCAATAGCAACATTCCAATACAACAGATTCGCTCACAAAGTCAAACTGCAACAAGTCTACATCAAATACATCTTGCAAAAAACCACATCTTCTTTACTCAGGCTACATCATTTACACTTTAATTATTTCATCTAGTTTTGATTACGCATGAATTACGACACAACTCCACATATAGAACATTTTTTATCTAAACCTTAGGAGACATCATTTGCATCTCGCCTATACAACGATTTAACATCCGCATTTCGTCCATACAACGATTTAACATCTCAGATCTCGCCTATACAACGATTTAACATCGCATTTCGGCCCATACAACGATTTAACATCTGCATTTCGCCCATACAACGATTTAACATCTGCGCCATACAAGCGCCATCGACATTTCGCCCATACAACGATTTAACATCTCGTGATCTCGCTATACAAGACGGCAGATCATCACACCATTTCATTATATAGTATATACGATTTGACTACAACCACAACACAAAATTCACATTCTTACATTGTTTTGTTTTGACAGTTATGCACTAATGCTTCTATCTTAGCTTCAATCTACAGGAACTGCAAAAGATGGAGCACAACGTGGATTTTCTTACAAATAACCGGCAATTTGTTGGGGCCAACCTTCCCAACAAATGGCGTAAGCGCCTCAAGCGCCGTCCCACTCGCTCCACATCACCATAAACCCAAAGATAATAAGTCGACACCAGACACCCTGTGTTCAAGCCATTTATTTCATTTTCTTAATTTTTAGCACCACATACCCTGGTCGCCATAACTCGACATCGACAAATTTTGAATCTGATTAGCCCGCCTCGTGTTTTGACCATGGTAGCCCAAAGGTCGCCATAACTCGACATCGACAAATTTTGAGTCCGCGCTGCCCGCTTGGTTTTTGACCACGGTAGCCCAAAGGTCGCCATATCTCGACATTGGGACGCTTTTGAGTCCGCGCCACCTTGCCTAATTGCCCAACATTTTAATTGAGATCGAGACAAAATTGGCATGAGTCAACGTCTTGTCCAAGATTCCTCCATCATCTCCATACAAAGAGGGACAACTGTTGACACCCAATTTTGACCCTCCCGTCCAGACAGTAGCTATAAAATTACACTAATTTTGCAAAAATAATTTTTTATAATTTCTTATGATAAAATGCAACAATAATACATTAATACAGAGACATAAATAAGCAATTTAATAATAGTACGCATCTTAAAAATTAAGCACTAATTAAATAGCACAATCTGCCTTTATTTTTTGTAACAATTTAAACCCAACTTTAATTAATAAAGCACCTAAATAATTTAATCACATTTGTTAATTTAATTTACCACTGATTAATTAAATAATACACTTAAAACTCTACCCCTAATTAAAATAACTTACCACTAATTAAATACCTAATAATTGAAACTAACCTAAACTAAAACCTAATCAGCCCACCTTTTAATTTTACCCAGCCCAAATCCGCGGCCCATACCCAAGTTATAACTCACCCGCAGCCTACTCCTCCTTCAGCTCTTTAACCTCAGCCCCTTCACCTCCATTTCTCTCCATAAAAAACGCAGCCCTAGAAAACCCTAAGGACCTGCCGCAGGCTCCTCTCCCTTTACCCACGAATCTCGGCGGATTTTTAGGGTAGAAAATCCGGCGACTTTCCTTTACCCTATCAGTACCATTCAAAATCGAATACAAACTTGCCATAAATGTAGCAATAAATCCTCCGTAATCCTTACCTGACCTGTTAAGATCGCAGTATTCAATACTCTGAAACAGCCTTGTTTTCTTATCAACTTGGGGCCCATATTATTTTCTATAAATACAGAACGTTTAGGCTTGCAATGGGCAAAGATCGATCGAGGCATCAGGAACATCGTAAGAGATAGAAAAAGGCGTCGAAATTGTACCAGAAGTAATAAAATCCGAAGAACAATAGGTACACCCACCTCTTCTTACAGCAACAAACCTCTTCAACGCCAATCCGAAAATTAGAAGTCTAAGGCAAGAACATAAATTCGAAACCCTTTCGTCTTCCTCGCAAGAATTAGTCGCGAACCAGTGAGCATTCTCAAAGCAAAAGTTTCATTTCCTTTTAAATCGCATCGCAACAAAATCTCCGAGTGGGTCGACGACTTGATACGCTGCCTCGGTTCGCTGTCCGGAGAAGGTAAATCTATCACCCTTTCTGTCTTAGATTTCATTTGCTATTTGTGTGCATGATACGTGTTTTGTGCGACTACTTTAAGTGTATTAAACTGATCGCAGAATCTGTTCAGTTAATATTAACTGTTATTAATATTCACAAATGCAATTGTTAATTTGTTTCACCAGCATTTGTCGAATAGGTTGGTCATGGTTCGAGTTTATGAGATTTACTGATATCCATTAAATAATATTCTGCGAGTCTTATAGGCAGAGGACAAGCTTAAGTTGCTCATTGACTTCTTAGTGTTTAAAAGTAGCTGCTGACTTTCTGTGTGCAATGTGGTTAATAGATGCTAAGTATAAGGTTAGTTTAAATCATGAAATCAGCCTAGGGACTAGATCAAGCATGGCGACATAGTCATCCAATTTAAAACTTGCCATCGCTATGAACAATATGGTTGTGCTATAAGTCATAAACAAATATTCAACATGTCTCAATGAGTCAGAGTTGCTAGAATCCGACTTGGTAATCTGTTTTTATCAAGCTCTAACCTTGCCATAACCAACTTCAAGTCGTTTCCTTCCTAAATGGTATTACCATCCGATCCAAATCTGGAAGCCGTGTTGTTGTTGTCCTATTTTGTGTGACCATGATTCCCATACATGTTGCATGCCCGCTTGAACTCAATGTAAATCGCACACCGATTCGCTTCGTGGTACTCGCTTTAGAGTCATAAAAGGGAGTTAAGGATCCATATCATCATGTTTTGGTGTGTGTTTTAATACCCCAAAATCATTTGGCTCAGTTTAGGCATTTGAGGAATGCTAACATCGCACTACTCCACCCTACCCGCTGAGTGACCAAAACTATTCGTGTTAACCCTCTTCTAAAATTGTCTGTGTTATATCTATTTGCCAAGTTGTTGAATTATACCTATACTAGCCCCAGATGTGTATTGAACTAGTTCTATCATTGTTGGATCGCTTTTTCTATGTTTATTGCTCGCTTTAATTTTATTTCATGTAAAAGCAAAGACCATGTTGGCGCATATAGAATATTTCATATAAAACCAGATGGGTCTCATATATGCTTGAATCTCGCATGAATATTTCATTTATCGCATTATTATCCGATTTGGGTAGTTACTAATCCTTATCTTTTCTTTCTTTTTACATGAAATGCATCGAGCAAAATGAAGAGCCTCATGGCGAGACTCATCACGACTTTCACAAATGAAGCCCGTGATCGCATCCACCGCGTTCCTCCTGGCAATTCCTAGAAAAACAAAATAGGACGGAGTCATCCACTTCAACTCCTTTATTCCCTTAACCTCATTACCTCATTTATGCCTTTGTTTGTTTATTGCAAATTATTATCTAACTTTGTAATTAACAGGGAATCTAGAATAATTAGTCCTTGAACATATAAGGTGAGAAAGTAATTCATAATTAGAAACACACTTCTAACTCGCTTGTCTTTTAGGCTTGTCATACATATCTAAACTTCGCCAAACAATTTTGCTTGCATACCCAATCACAAAACTAACAAAAATTGATTTCTTTTGCAAATCACTAAATGACATTATAATTCATTATCTTCTTGTTATTAATTGTAAAAAATATAGAATCTTTATATCATACCTTGCATATTGTTAATCAAAAAAATTGATTTTGTAAAAATGAAGTATATATCTTTAGTAAATATGTGCATTTAGTTGACAAATTAACTTTGCATCATCTTTTGTAAATAACATAAGTGCACCCCTTTAGACTTTACATGTACTGTTATAGCCTTAGCTTTATAAATATTTTATCAAAATGCATCCCTTTTATAAACACTTGCATCATCTTTCTCTTCAAATATGTTTAAAACAAACGTTGTGACTTTCTTTATTATCAAAAGAAAAAATGTATTTTCTCTTAGGGATATTTACAACATCTTTTACTTAAACATTTTTTAATATACATTTTCCTTGGCATGAATAATTAACCCTAGGTCTGGCAGGATAATCGCAAGTTAGCGGATCTTAGAGGGTGCCTAACCCCTTCCCTCTAGATTAATAAAGAACTCTTAACCATAATCTTATTAAGTTTAGCAGACCATTAAAATGGAGTTAATGTTTACTTTAAACTAGTTAACATTTAGGTGTCCTAATTCACCCAAAATAATTAGGTGGCGACTCCCTAGCAAACCTTTAGAATTCTTTAGCATTTTAACACCTTTTACTTTTAAAATTAACCTTTTAACACCTCTTTAATATTTAAGCACCCTTTAAACATTTTAACATTTTAGCATTCTTTTGCACATTTAGCATTTTATTATTTATTTTCTAACATTTTGCTTAAGCAGGGTTCGCTAGAATAAAGTCGCGGCCGAAAAGGGGCGCGACAGAATTCATGATTTAAACTAACCTTATACTTAGCATCTATTAACCACATTGCACACAGAAAGTCATCAGCCACTTTTAAACACTAAGAAGTCAATGAGCAACTTAAGCTAGTCCTCTGCCTATAAGACTCGCAAAATATCATTTAATGGATATCAGTAAATCTCATAAACTCGAACCATGACCAACCTATTCGACAAATGCTGGTGAAACAAATTAACAATTGCATTTGTGAATATTAATAACAGTTAATATTAACTGAACAGATTCTGCGATCAGTTTAATACACTTAAAGTAGTCGCACAAAACACGTATCATGCACACAAATAGCAAATGAAATCTAAGACAGAAAGGGTGATAGATTTACCTTCTCCGGACAGCGAACCGAGGCAGCGTATCAAGTCGTCGACCCACTCGGAGATTTGTTGCGATGCGATTTAAAAGGAAATGAAACTTTTGCTTTGAGAATGCTCACTGGTTCGCGACTAATTCTTGCGAGGAAGACGAAAGGGTTTCGAATTTATGTTCTTGCCTTAGACTTCTAATTTTCGGATTGGCGTTGAAGAGGTTTGTTGCTGTAAGAAGAGGTGGGTGTATCTATTGTTCTTCGGATTTTATTACTTACTGGACTGCCAATTTTTGACGCCTTTTTTCTATTTCTTACGATGTTCCCCTGATGCCCTCGATCGGACTGTTGCCCCCCCCGCTCTGGATCCATTACATGCCTAAACGTTCTGTATTTATAGCTAATAATCTGGGCCCCAAGTTGGTAAGTAATCAAGGCTGATTCTGTGTATTGATTTGTACGATCTTAACAGGTAAGGTAAGGATTCTGGAGGGATTTCGTTGTTCTGTTTATGGCAAGTTTGTATTCGATTTTGAATGGTACTGGTAGGGTAAGAGAAGCAGGTTAGAAGTGTGTTTCTAATTATGAATTACTTTCTCACCTTATATGTTCAAGGACTAATTATTCTAGATTCCCTGTTAATTACAAAGTTAGATAATAATTTGCAATAAACAAACAAAGGCATAAATGAGGTAATGAAGTTAAGGGAATAAAGGAGTTGAAGTGGATGACTCCGTCCTATTTTGTTTTTCTAGGAATTGCCGAGGAGGGAACGCAGTGGATGTAGATGCGGGCCTTCATTGACGAAAGTCGTGATGAGTCTCGCCATGCGGCTCTTCATTTTGTTCCGATGCATTTCATGTAAAAAGAAAGAAAAGATAAGGATTAGTAACTACCCAAATCAGATAATAATGCCAGTAAATGAAATATTCATGCGAGATTCAAGCATATATGAGACCCATCTGGTTTTATATGAAATATTCTATATGCACGCCAACATGGTCTTTGCTTTTACATGAAATAAAATTAAATTGAGCAATAAACATAGAAAAACAATCCAACAATGATAGAACTAATTCAATACACATACAGGGCTAGTATAGGTATAATTCGACAACTTGGCAAATAGATATAACACAGGACAATTTTAGAAGAGGGTTAACACGAATAGTTTTGGTCACTCAACAGGTAGGGTGGAGTAGTACAGTGTTAGCATTCCTCAAATGCCTAAGCCGAGCCAAATGATTTTGGGGTATTAAAACACACACCAAAACATGATGATATGGATCCTTAACTCCCTTTTATGACTCTAAACTGAGTAATTTCAAACGAATCAAGCAGCGATTTACATTCAAGGTTCAAACTGGGCATGCAACATGTATGGGAATCATGGTCACACAAAATAGGACAACAACACTTCTGGCTTCCAACAGATTTCAGATCAGATGGTAATACCATTTAGGAAGGGAAAAACGACTTCAGCAGACAGGCTATGGCAAGGTTGGAGCTTGATAAAAACAGATTACCAAGTCGGATTCTAGCAACTCTAACTCATTGAGACATGTTGAATATTTGTTTATGACTTATAGCACAACCATATTGTCCATAGCAGTAAGCAAGTTTTAAATTCAGATGACTATGTCCTTCAAGCTTGATCTAGTCCCTAGTCGATTTCATGATTTAAACTAACCTTATACTTAGCATCTATTAACCACATTGCACACGTAAAGTCAATGACCACTTTTAAACACTAAGAAGTCAATGAGCAACTTAAGCTAGTCCTCTGCCTATAAGACTCGCAAAATATCATTTAATGGATATCAGTAAATCTCATAAACTCGAACCATGACCAACCTATTCGACAATCTTTGGTGAAACAAATTAACAATTGCATTTGTGAATATTAATAACAGTTAATATTAACTGAACAGATTCTGCGATCAGTTTAATACACTTAAAGTAGTCGCACAAAACACATATCATGCACACAAATAGCAAATGAAATCTAAGACAGAAAGGGTGATAGATTTACCTTATCCGGACAGCGAACCGAGGCAGCGTATCAAGTCGTCGACCCACTCGGAGATTTTGTTGCGATGCGATTTAAAAAGGAAAGGAAACTTTTGCTTTGAGAATGCTCACCGTTCGCGACTAATTCTTGCGAGGAAGGCGAAAGGGTTTAATTTATGTTCTTGCCTTAGACTTCTAATTTTCGGATCGGCCAAGAGGTTTGTTCTTTGTAAGAAGAGCTGGTGTACCTATTGTTCTTGATTTTATTACTCGGATCGCCAATTTTCGACGCCTGTTTTCTATCTCTTACGATGTTCCCCTGATGCCCTCTATCGGATCGCTTCCCCGCCTCGATCCATTGCATGCCTAAACGCTCAGTATTTATAGCTAATAACTGGGCCAAGTTGGTAAGTAATCAAGGCCGATTCGTATTGATTTGTGCGATCTTAACGGTAAGGTAAGGATTCGGAGGATTTCGTTGTTGTTTATGGCAAGTTTGTATTCGATTTTGAATGGTGCCGTAGGGTAAAGGTAAGTCGCGGGATTTTCTACGCTACAAATCCGGCGAGATTCGTGGGTAAAGGGAGAGGAGCTCGCGGGTCCTTAGGGTTTTCTAGATTTGCGTTTTTGATGGAGAGAAATGGAGTGAAGGGTGAGGTTAAAGAGTCAAGGAGGAGTGGTCATAAGTGAGTTATAACTTGGGTATGGGCCATGATTTGGGTAAAATTAAAAGGTGAATGATTAGGTTTTAGTTTAGGTTAGTTTTAATTATTAGGTATTTAATTAGTGGTGTTATTTTAATTGGGGTAGAGTTTTAAGTGTATTATTTAATTAATTGGTAAATTAAATTAACAAATGTGATTAAATTATTTAGGTGCTTTATTAATTAAAGTTGGGTTTAAATTGTTACAAAAATAAAGATTGTGCTATTTAATTAGTGCTTAATTTTAAGATGCGGTACTATTATTAAATTGCTTATTTATGTCTGTATTAATGTATTATTGTTGCATTTTATCATAAGAAATTATAAAAAATTATTTTTGCAAAATTAGTGTAATTTTATAGCTACTGTCTGGACGGGAGGGTCAAAATTGGGTGTCAACAGTTGTCCCTCTTTGTATGGAGATGATGGAGGAATCTTCGGACAAAGAAGTTGACTCATAGCCAATTTTGTCTCGATCCTCAGAATTAAAATGTTGGGCAATTAGGCAAGGCTGACGCAGACTCAAAAACTATCCCAGTGTCGAGATATGACGACACTGGGCTACCATGGTCAAACACCAAGGCGGGCCAACGCGACTAAATTTGTCCTGGTCGAGTTATGACGACACTGGGCTACCATGGTCAAAACACCAAGGCGGGCTAATGCAGATTCAAAATTTGTCCCAGTGTCGAGTTATGACGACACTGGGTATGTGGTGCTAAAAAATAAAGAAAATGAAATAAATGGCTTGAACCTGGGGTGTACCGGTGTCGACTTATTATGCTGGGTTTTATGGTGATGTGGAACGAGTGGACCGACGCTGAGTCGCTTCGCCATTTGTTGGGAAGGTTGACCCCCAACAAATTGCGGTCACGAAGAGAAAATCCACGCCAGGCTCCATCTTTTGCGCCTCGTAGATTAAGGGTTGTGATAGAAGCATTAGTGCATAAATCACAAAACAAAATAATGTAAGAATGTGAATTTTGTGTTGTGGTTGTAGTCAAATCGTATATACTATATAATGAAATGGTGTGATGATACGCCGCCTTGTATAGGCGTAGATGCGATGTCGTGTTCGTCAGATGGACGAAATGCGATGTTCGTTGTCAGATGACGAAATGCAGATGTTCACGTTGTATAGATTTAGATACGATGTTCGTTGTCAGATGGACGAAATACGATGTTCGCTGCAGATAGACGAGATGCAAATGATGTCTCCTAAAGTTTAGATAAAAATTGTTCTATATGTGGAGTCAGGTCGAATTCATGCGTAATCAAAACTAGATGAAATAATTAAAGTGTAAATGATGAGCCCAGTAAAGAAGACGTGGTTTTTCAAGATGTATTTGATGTAGACTTGTCGCAGCTTGACTTCGCGAGCGAATCATTGTATTGGAATGTTGCATACGCCGCTTTCGATTTGGCGCCGTTTTGGACTTGTTGCCGATAACGCCGTTGCTCGGACGTGTTGCCGGGCGCCGCGGACTCGGCGCCGCTGGACTTGTCGCCGTTGACTTGTCGTGTTGACGACGCTGCTTCGACGTGCTTCTCGCTCAGACTAAAGCTCAAGAAAGAGTTAGTGCATAACTGCTAAGACAGAATAATAAAGCATGAATGAAAGAAAAGAAAAAAAAATGCAATTTTGAGAACAGAGAAAATCGTCCCTGCGTAGATGTGATATGTTGATGATGGCTTCGCTTAGTGACGCAGCGCTGGCGTCGCCGGACGCGGAGTCGCGCTTTCGACTCGACGTCATTTTCTGACGCGTGGCGCCATTTTCTGACTTGGCGCCGCTTTGACGTGGCTTCGCCGACGTACGCCGCTTGGACTGGGCGCCGCTTTCGACGTGGCGCCGCTTTCGGACGTGGCGCCGCTGACGGACGAGTCGCTTTCTGACTCGAGTCATTTTCGACGCGGACGCCGCTTTCGGACGCGAGTCGCTTTCGGACTTAGCCGCTTTCTGGACGTGGCGTCGCGGACTTGGCGCCGCTTTCGACGTAGCGCCGCTTTCTGACGCGGGCGCCGCTTTGATAAAAGCGTTCGACGTGGCGCCGCTCGACGCGCCGCTTTTCGCGCCGACTGACGATCGCCGTTGCCGGACGCGGCGTTCGCTTTGCTCCCAGAATAATGCCGCAAGCTAAGCTTGAGAAAATTAGTGTATAATCATAAAACAAGATGATAAATATATGGGAAATGCAATTATGAATAGTGACGCCATCCCCGTATGATATGCGGTGCGTGAATGCCGAGACGTTGTCCTCCCAGGCGGACATGCTAGATGTCAATACCGACGATTTAATTGCCATGACGCCTTGTTGTGATGCATTTGTGAACCATATGGATTGCATGATGTCTTTGTTGTGCTGCTTGTGCAATCGTACGGGTTGCAATTTGACTTCTGTGCCCGAGCCGACGCGCTAGAATTTGTCGGATTTGAACTCGATTGTTACGATCGTCGTTGCTTCTTTCAAGAATTTTGTTGTATTTTCTCGCTTCTACTAGTATGAAGAACTTTGTTGTACCTTCCGCTAATACGGACTCGCGCCAAAGAAAATTCATATGAAGCCGGAGTGTGTGTTGATTCGCTGACTTTGTAGTTTTGACTTTGATGCTGGATGTCCGCTTTGTTTGGGACTCATAACCCCGCCTGCTTCTCGCTTTTCGCTTTGAATTTGCAGCGGCATTTAGCCTGGTGTTGGTTTCCAATGGGTTGCTTGTATATTATGTGGTTATGATTTTCAAAATATGGAAGGTTTCTAACGGTATGACTAAAGCCGATTAGGCCGCCACGATCCCTACGAGAGAATCAGTCATGATGTAGTTCATTACAAGCGAAATTGGTGAAATTAAAATTTCTAAAGGCTGGGACTGGCGGTATGGCCGCCACGATCCATCAAAGGAATCAGTCAAACGTAGTTCCAATATTACAAACGAAAGAGGCAAAATATGTTAAACTAACTATGTATTTTTTTAGATTCTCGAGGCCAAGACAGTGCGTACACGCCCACTTGTTCAAAATGTCGCATTGCTTCCGCCTTAGATGGTAGGGTCTTCAATGGATCATACCGATCACCTTGTATTTATGTTTCCTTTCAAAGAACGAGAAGACTTTAGAGCCCTTCCACGCAGCTTTCTCAGATCTTCTTCTTTTGATTTGCTGCATATGCATGCTTTGATGAATGATCATTCAGAGCAACACGCTCTAGCCAAAGCATCTCTCTTCCTTCGAGATTGATTGATGATTCAACATTCTTCCTCTGACCGCACACAAATTTTTCAAACTGCTTTTTGTTCAACAATCATGTTCACATAGCATCATCGTGGTTTGGTGTTGGTTGTTTATATTGGGGAGCTTTTGTTGGATGACCCATCTTGATCAATTCTCGATTTTGTCTTCGGTATAACAATTTATGTCATGCCTCGACACCGAGTGGTATGCACAATGTTTGGTTTCATCGTGGCCCTGGAAGAGCCCGGGTATTTCGAACCGGCTCGAGTATTCCCGCGCTTTCAGCCTTCACACACTTGGGCTCTATAGTTCAAAGTGCATAGTTCATTGGCTTTCTCAAGATCTATACGGGTTTGGAAAATGAAGTGGGACTGCTCTTCGGCCGTCAGGCGTACATCGCTCTACGGGTATCGCAAGGGGTTGTCATACGTATCATAAAATAGGTCAGGTAGGGCCTTTGGTTTGTGGTTTAGCCGTTGAGTCTGTTAGGCATTGGGTGCATTGCGATAGGGATATTGGCAATATCAACTGGGATATGAAAGCGACGGGTAATAATTTGGAGGTTTTGATTGTTTTGGTTATTTGCAGTGTTGAGTGCTCTGGTGAGGTTTCGAGCCTTTAATTTCAGCTCGCAGGCTGCCATTTGCCGTGGGTAATCGGCGAGCTGCCGATCGGATCTACGCCGCTTTCCTTTTCGAGACCCATACTTTGCCTATAGGAACCAAGACGTTCCACTCGCTCGCTTCAAATGCTCAATCATCATGCCACCGACCGTGCTCGATCTTGTGAAATATTGACGCTCATTGCTTAGTCAAATACAAATCGACCTTCGGGGAGATGATAAATCCTTTAGACAACATGTAGCAAATCGCGTAGTGTAAAGCACGTGATTTTGCGTATGAAAAACATTTAGCAAGTACATTTTGCACATAAATTGTCACATTGCAAGTGTCCTAACAACATGCATGGGGACCCCTTTACGCCAGAGGTAGCTTAAACGTCACATACGCGAGGTCATGATGGATTTGTCCGCCGCCCAATCAGAATGCTTTTGTTGGAAATGGCACCAAATGACGATGCACTTTTTCCAATTTCAGCATGACATGATTAGGTTGGGATTTGTCTATCATCGCCACGCCACACATAATACGCTGTTGGTCGTTGGGTTGAGAAACCCGTCGACAAGTTTGGTGTCTTCCTAATTGTGGCGTCGGTACCAATGACCGACCCACCTAAGGTAAATGCATGCATGCCTAAAAATGAAGGGTGGTATAGCTCTATCCTGAGTTGCTAAGATTTGGCTTACTGACGCAGGTTCTCGGAGGACAACTCGGAGCGGAAAGACGCTACGCCACCGGCTAGACCGGACACTCCACGTATATTACCAACTCTCCTAAATTTGGGTTTTGAAGAAAGAATTTTGCTGATGCACCAAGCTCACCTCGCGTGTAGTGTGTGATAGTGTGAATTTTCCTGAGTGGAGGAAATATGAGCGGAATGCCAGTTTAAGAAAAGCGGTAAAGCAAATAGCAATTAAAAATAAAGCAAAATACAGCACACAAAAATTAAATGCAAAGATAATGCCAAATAATAACCCTAGGTCTGTTGTGGTTAAGAACCTTAATCCCCAGCGGAGTCGCCATTCTGTCGCTCCCCTTTTCGGCCGCGACTTTATTCTAGCGAACCCTGCTTAAGCAAAATGTTAGAAAATAAATAATAAAATGCTAAATGTGCAAAAGAATGCTAAAATGTTAAAATGTTTAAAGGGTGCTTAAATATTATAGAGGTGTTAAAAGGTTAATTTTAAAAGTAAAAGGTGTTAAAATGCTAAAGAATTCTAAAGGGTTGCTAGGGAGTCGCCACCTAATTATTTTGGGTGAATTAGGACACCTAAATGTTAACTAGTTTAAAGTAAACATTAACTCCATTTTAATGGTCTGCTAAACTTAATAAGATTATGGTTAAGGGTTCTTTATTAATCTAGAGGGAAGGGGTTAGGCACCCTCTAAGATCCGCTTAACTCATGTTATCCCCGCTGCACTAGGGTTAATTATTCATGCCAAGGAAAATGTATATTAAAAAATGTTTAAGTAAAAGATGTTGTAAATATCCCTAAGAGAAAATACATTTTTTTCTTTGATAATAAAGAAAGTCACAACGCTTGTTTTAAAACATATTCAAGAGAAAGATGATGCAAGTGTTTATAAAGGGATGCATTTTGATAAAATATTTATAAAGCTAAGGCTATAATAAGATACATGTAAAGTCTAAAGGTGCACTTATGTTATTTACAAAAGATGATGCAAAGTTAATTTGTCAACTAAATGCACGTATTTACTAAAGATATATACTTCATTTTTACAAAATCAATTTTTTTGATTAACAATATGCAAGGTATGATATAAAGATTCTATATTTTTTACAATTAATAACAAGAAGATAATGAATTATAATGTCATTTAGTGATTTGCAAAAGAAATCAATTTTTGTTAGTTTTGTGATTGGGTATGCAAGCAAAATTGTTTGGCGAAGTTTAGATATGTATGACAAGCCTAAAAGACAAGCAGGTTAGAAGTGTGTTTCTAATTATGAATTACTTTCTCACCTTATATGTTCAAGGACTAATTATTCTAGATTCCCTGTTAATTACAAAGTTAGATAATAATTTATAATAAACAAACAAAGGCATAAATGAGGTAATGAGGTTAAGGGAATAAAGAAGTTGAAGTGGATGACTCCGTCCTATTTTGTTTTTCTAGGAATTGCCGAGGAGGGAACGCAGTGGATGCAGATGCGGGCCTTCATTGACGAAAGTCGTGATGAGTCTCGCCATGAGGCTCTTCATTTTGCTCCGATGCATTTCATGTAAAAAGAAAGAAAAGATAAGGATTAGTAACTACCCAAATCAGATAATAATGCCAGTAAATGAAATATTCATGCGAGATTCAAGCATATATGAGACCCATCTGGTTTTATATGAAATATTCTATACGACGCAACACGGTCTTTGCTTTTACATGAAATAAAATTAAACCGAGCAATAAACATAGAAAAACGATCCAACAATGATAGAACTAGTTCAATACACACAGTGGCTAGTATAGGTATAATTCACAACTTGGCAAATAGATATAACACAGGACAATTTTAGAAGAGGGTTAACACGAATAGTTTTGGTCACTCAATAGGTAGGGTGGAGTAGTACAGTGTTAGCATTCCTCAAATGCCTAAACCGAGCCAAGTGATTTTGGGGGTATTAAAACACACACCAAAACATGATGATATGGATCCTTAACTCCCTTTTATGACTCTAAACCGAGTATTTTAAACGTAATCATGCGATTTACATTCAAGGTTCAAACCGGCATGCAACATGTATGGGAATCATGGTCACACAAAATAGGACAACAACACTTCGCTTCCAACAAATTTGGATCGGATGGTAATACCATTTAGGAAGGAAAAACGACTTCACAGACAAAGTTATGCCATGTTGGGAGCTTGATAAAACAGATTACCAAGTCGGATTCTAGCAACTCTGACTCATTGAGACATGTTGAATATTTGTTTAAGACTTATAGCACAACCATATTGTTCATAGCAGTAAGAAAGTTTTAAATTCAGATGACTATGTCCTTCATGCTTGATCTAGTCCCTAGGCTGATTTCATGATTTAAACTAACCTTATACTTAGCATCTATTAACCACATTGCAATACACAAAAGTCAGCTACTTTTAAACACTAAGAAGTCAATGAGCAACTTAAGCTTGTCCTCTGCCTATAAGACTCGCAGAATATTATTTAATGGATATCAGTAAATCTCATAAACTCGAACCATGACCAACCTATTCGACAAATGCTGGTGAAACAAATTAACAATTGCATTTGTGAATATTAATAACAGCTTTATTAATCGAATGATTCTCGCGATGATGTAGTCGACAAAACACGATCATGCACACAAATAGCAAATGAAATCTAAGATGAAGCGGTGATAGATTTAATTTTCTCCGACAGCAACCGAGGCGTACAAGTCGTCGACCCACTTTGAGATTTTGTTGCGGCGCGATTTAAAGAAAGGAAACTTTTTGCTTGAGAATGCTCACCGGTTCGCGACTAATTCTCAGGACGGCGAAGACGAAAAAGTTTCAATTTATGTTCTTGCCTTAGACTTCTAATTTTGGATTGGCATTGAAGAGGTTTGTTGCCGTAGAAGAGTGGGTGTACCTATTGTTCTTCTGATTTTATTACTCGGATCGCCAATTTTCGACGCCTTTTTCTATCTCTTACGATGTTCTCGATGCCTACCGATCGACCACGCTTCGATCCATCAGATGCCTAAACGCTCAGATTTATAGCTAATAACTGGGCCCTGTGGTGGTAATCAAGTGTCACGACCAGACCTGCTCACGATCGGTGCCCTACTGGGCACCTGCTCGTATTCCTCAGAGAATAGCAGCGGAACATACATGAAACTAAAAAAAAAAAAAAAAAATAACGAGAAATTAAACCACAGGTTAGCCGATAAGGCTACCTTCCTGGACACATATACATATACATAACAACAAATAAGCATCCCTTTCTTTTTACAAACCGATCCACAATACGTGACTACTGCACCTCAAGAGTTTAACATAACAATTGTGGCGGACAGTGGCCCCGCCATACCCGAATATACGAATCTACAACCCTGTGGAAACTGCAAGAGATAAACCTCCGAGCAATTGGAGCTTTCTCCCAAAATCAACCGAGATCCTAAGAGCAAGGATCACCAACTCGCAAGACCTAATACTGGCGTGAACGCAGCTCGGCTGGTCAAGATAACAAAAATTTAGTATGGAGAATGTAAATAAAGTGCAACAATCATATCATAAGCGCATAAAAGAATATCATAAAAACTCCCAAATCAATCGTATATTAACCGCCTTTCCTTCTTTCAATAAGATTTAACAACATGTTCTTACATACATACAGAGTTTAATCCAGCTTTTCCACATAACTTACATATCTTTTCATAACGAATCCGCCCATTTGCGGGACCGTTATCGCGTGGAATCATATAACATAATCCGCCCACGCGCCCTGCAAATGCTCGGAATCATATAACATAATCCCCGCCTCGGGGCCTGCATGGAATCATATAACATAACGCCCGCCGCTACAGGGCTCGGTGTCACGATACGTAACTCCTACATGTAGGCTCTCGGTAATATAATGTCCGCCTATGTGTAGGCTCGGTGTATCTCATAACGTAATCCGCTATTACTACTTGTAGGCTCGTGTATTTCGCGTCATAACGCAATCTATTTGTAGGCTCGGTGTATTTCATAACGTGTCCGCCTATTTGTAGGCTCTGTGATTTTCCTTACATAACATTTTTAAACCATCTTATTACTTCTTCTTAAGTCGTCATAACAACTTCCCAAAAGCGTTATAACCTTTCATTTTTAGAGAACTTAAGACACTTTTATTCTTACAACACTTAGAAAACGGGATCCAAAGATACTACGTACATACATACTTAAAAGAATCGTACGCTTAAAACTTCATAATCCTTAAAAGACAATCATAGTTCTTAGTCTTCAAACTTCATAACATACTTCCTTTAAAGCCCACTTACTTATACAAAAACATATAACGTTCCATACCTTCCAAACCAAGTAATTTATTCTCTTAAAATCATATAACTTCAAGTCATTTTCGAACATAAAATCCACTTACTTACTTTAAACAAATCAAGACACATAGCCTTTAAATCAAATCTCATAACTTCCTAACCGTTCTACTAACGCCTCCCATAAGACCTAGTAAGGACTTAGGACAATTTAAACATACCCTTAACTTAGATTCAACAATGTAAATACTCAACTTCTAAGAGTAAGGAATCTTGAAATACTATCACACGGAGATTTCAATGTAGGATCATGCGAAAGAAAGAAGAGGTTCACATACTCATGACGATTCTAATATTGACTAAAATCAGAATCCAACTTACATGGCTTACATTTCATTTCGGATTAAGCTACAAGCAATCCATAATACTTATAAACTTCAACATACCAACTTCATGCTATCAACATGTAAAGCTAAACAACAATATAAATACATAATCTTGTAACATCTTAAAAGACAAGATTATACTCCAACGATTCTTAATCCAAATCCAAATCCAAGTCGCCTCCTTAGTAGATTAGAGCCTCTCCCAAGACACTTCAACTCTCATTGAGACCTCTTAGAACCACACCAATAACTTTACTTCAACTTCCAATCCAAAACCTAGAAGGCCACTAGGTTTTCAACTTCCGACTAACCCAGTAAACCATCTTTTCCAAGATTTTTCTATTGAGATACGCTTACAATACACTCAAGAACCTTGGTTTAAAGTGGGAGATTATTGGACAAGAAACAAATTTTTCCTCCTTTGATCAACCAAACCGAGAGCTCTCTATAGCAGTCTTCAAATTTGTGTGAAAAATGGCTAAGTGTTAAGCTTAGTCTTGCACTACTAGTATTATAAAGGGACATGGAGAGTCAAGATACACACAATTGGGTGGTTAGGATGTGGTCTTACTAAATATCAAGACTTGGTGGGTCCATTGACTTGGTCAAGAAACTCAAGCTCACAACTTGGAAGACTTTAGTGATACAAGACTATGGTCAATGACCATCTTAGCCATGCTATTTTTCATCCAAGGCAACATTAAGGGTGACATGTCGCTCTCCCATTCACAATATTACGTTTTTACAATTCCATAATTCGATAATTTTTTACAAGTCTCTAATCTTAACACTTGTGAGCTCTACGTACTACCTTAAAACATGTCTTGTAAATACGGGTGTAACATTCTTCCCCTTAGAAACATTGCCTCCGAATGTTCTTTGAGCTCAATCTATCGTTCCTTGGCATAGTCTCCATAAACTTGCACTTAGCAAAACCTAATTATGCCACATATGGCCCTAATATACCAACTTGCATATTTATCCATCACAAACCAAACGAGGAAACAATCCATAGGTATGCATCATCACTATATACTCACATTCGAGGCCTAAAAGATTATCTTTCAGACTTCCAACTTACTTCTAAAGCATACGTACATAATTTCAATATTATCCGTTCTTGATACTTAAACATAAATTAACCTTATCATGCATACAGATCAGAAGGGTCAAGATATACCGATTCATATAAAGCGGTTCGAAGTGACCAGCTAAAGCTCGAACTTCCACCACGACCACCTCGCCGCTGGATGAACATCCGCCCAGCCACCAAGGCGAAGAACCCGCAACTGATCCAGAGACTTTTCTATCCCTCCCGCAACTCTCCTACTAGGACAATCCCTCGACATATGGCCCCCGACGCCATGTGCAAACAGCACTGAAAGAGCGCGACGACATTCCCGTGGTGATGCCACCACACCGTGAACATCGATGGAAGAGGGCCCCGTCTGTAACCCATGCACAGATACGAATCCGAAGCCTCGAGCTCAACCGGCCCCAATTACTGCTGATCTAACCCTCCGCTAAAATCGAAGGAGCACTGCTTTACCGAATCGGTAGCGTAGACCTAGTTCTTTGCGAGGCTCTCTCGCCTAATATCACCTGAACCTCGCTGCCTGCCTCTGGCCGTGGCTCGTGCAGTCGGTCCTCTCTCTCCTATCTCCGATCCCTCAGGTATATGTTCGCATCTCCGGATATCCATTCTCGGGTGAAGGGCTACTCCTGTGCAAGCAAAGTGATCATATAACGGTCTAGTCCATAACATAGCGATGGACTCTATCGGCCATGCTAGCCACAGTGTGCATACCTGAAGCCAACGAGTCAAACTCAGGTGTACTTCCGATGGTCACTCCCATTCGCCTCGATGATAAGAACTTATCCACACGGGCTCTCCTCATCTCGGAGGCAAAAGTGACCAAGAAAGGCCTGCTGTGAACTCATCCCAAACCAGTGGACGAGCATCATCACCTCACCGAAAGCAACCACGACTCAAACCGTTCAACGCGAGCATCGCTGCGTAACCTGCAGGAGGCTAAGCGTAATGCACTGCCTCAAAGCCCTAAGAACCCGCGTGGTCCGTAGAGCGCCGAATGAACTCTTGCGGATCCTCGACAATGACCTGCACGAACCATAAAACTCAGCGATGACATCCTAGAAAATCCCTTAATCCGCAAACCGGCTTCAGGCTGCAGGGTGGGTTGCTTGGCGCAGCTCTGTATCAGCCGACTACTATACCGATCGATAATCGGACCGCTTCCCGTAGTCTACATACTCGCATCGCCGCGGATGGAGGCTCGCACCGGAATCCTGCGGAGCTACCGCCGCCGGCCTCTAATATCTTTGCTGCGTGGGTGAACTCCGCCGACCCGCTTACTACCTCGCGCATAGTGCGTGCCCAGCTCACGTAACTCTCGCGCACTACCGGCGGCTCCCGCTGCTGCCTTGCTACGGGCCTGGGTCGCCCGTGGAGGCATACCGATTCACATTAAGAATGGGAGGCGGATCAACCTATTAATACTGACTCTCTTTGCACGATCTCAGAGTGAGAAGAATGGAACCAATCCTAAATGTCCTGTGCAAACTCACGATTATAGATGTGGTGACAACACACCGATAATCAAGACCTACTAGACACGCTGTAGACACTTTCCGAGGACTAAGCGCTGCGATACCACTTTTGTCACGACCCGACCAAGCTCGGGGATCTGCCCTACACGGCACCTGTTCGTATTCCTCGAGAATAGCAGCAACATACATGAAACTAAAAAAAAAAACGAGAAATTAAACCACAGTTAGCCGATAAGGCTACCTTCCAGACACATATACATATACATAACAACAAAGAAGCATCCCTTTCTTTTTACAAACCGATCCACAAATACGTGACTACTGCACCTCAAGAGTTTAACATAATAGCGCGGGACGGGCCCGCCATACCACGAATATACGTGAATCTACAATCCCTGTGGAAGCCGTCAAGAGATAAGCCTCGGAGCAATCGAGCTTTCTCCCAAAAATCAACCGAGATCCTAAGAGCAAGGATCACCAACTGTGCACTAATACTGCGGGCATGAACGCAGCCCGAAAGGGCCGATAACAAAAATTTAAGTATGGAGCGTAAATAAGGTGCAACAATCATATCATAACCGCATAAAGAATATCATAAAAACTCCCGAAATCAATCGATATTAACTGCCTTTCCTTCTTTCAATAAGATTTAACAACATGTTCTTACATACATACTTAAGAGTTTAATCCGCTTTTCCACATAACACATATCTTTTCATAACGAATCCGCCCATTTGCGGGACACGGTCGCTGGAATCATATAACATAATCCGCCCGCTCTGCAGGCGCGGACCGTGGAATCATATAACATAATCCGCCGCTTTGTGGGCCCGGCCTTGTCTCGTGGAATCATATAACATAACCCGCCGCCTTGCACGATGATGCGGTAGCCCTGCACATGGCGATCCTACTTACGCGTAGTGGGTCAATAATGTATCCGCCTATGTGTAGGCTCGGTGTATCTCATAACGAATCCGCCTATTTGTAGGCTGTGTATTTCATAACGAATCCGCCTGTTGTAGGCTCGGTGTATTTCATAACGTAAGCCTATTTGTAGGCCTCGATTTTCCTTACATAACATTTTTAAACCATCTTATTACTTTCTAAGTCACATATAACAACTTCCATAAAGTCGTTATAACAACCTTTCATTTTTGAGAACTTAAGACACTTTATTCTTACAACACTTAGGAAAAGCGGGATCCAAAGATACTACGTATATACATACTTAAAAAGAATCGTATCGCTTAAAACTTCTATAATCCTTAAAAGACAATCATAGTTCTTAGTCTTCAAACTTCATAACATACTTACTTTAAAGCCCAATTACTTATACAAAACATATAAAGTTCCATACATTCCAAAACCAAGTAATTTATTCCCTTAAAATCATATAACTTCAAGTCATTTTCGAACATAAAATCCACTTACTTACTTTAAACAAATCAAGACACATAGCCTTTAAATCAAATCTCATAACTTCCTAACCGTTCTTACCAACGTCTCCCATAAGACCTAGTAAGGACTTAGGACAATTTAAACATACCCTTAACTTAGATTCAACAATGTAAATACTTCAACTTCTAAGAGTAGAAGGAATCTTGAAATACTATCACATGGAGATTTCATACGTAGGATCATGCCAAAGAAAGAAGAGGTTCACATACCTCGCGACGATTCTAATACGACTAAAATCGTAATCCAACTTACATGGCTTACATTTCATTTCGGATTAAGCTACAAGCAATCCATAATACTTATAAACTTCAACATACCAACTTCATGCTATCAACATGTAAAGCTAACAACAACAATATAAATACATAATCTTGTAACATCTTAAAAGACAAGATTATACCTTAACGATTCTTAATCCAAATCCAACCAAGTCGCTTCCTTAGTAGATCAGAGCCTCTCCAAGACACTTCAATCCTCTTGTTGAGACCCCTGTAACCACGCTGTAACTTTACTTCAACTCCAATCCAAAACCTAGAAGGCCACTAGGTTTTCACTGCGACAACCCAGAAACCATCTTTTCCAAGATTTTCTCTATTGAGATACGCTTACAATACACTCAAGAACCTTGGTTTAAAGTGGGAGATTATTGGACAAGAAACAAATTTTTCCTCCTTTGATCAACCAAACCCAGAGCTCTCCTATAGCGGTCTTCATGTGTGAAAAATGGCTAAGTGTTAAGCTTAGTCTTGCACTACTAGTATTATTATATAAAGTGACACGGAGGTCGAAGATACACACAATTGGGTGGTTAGGATGTGCTGGTCTTACTAAATATCAAGACTTGGGTCCATTGACTTCGGTCAAGAAACTCAAGCTTCACAACTTGGAAGACTTTGAATACATACAAAGCACTCATGGTCACCCGTCATCTTAGCCCGTATGCTATTTTTCATCCAAGGCAACATTACGGGGTGGACACATGTCGCCTCCCATTCAAGCCACTGATATTACGCTTTTTCCGACAATTCCATAACTTCCGATAATTTTTTTAACGCGAAGTCTAATCTTAACACTCATGAGCCTACGTACTACCTTAAAACACATGTCTTGTAAATCACGGGGTGTAACATTCTTCCCTAGAAACATTCGTCCCCTCGCCAATGTTCTTTCTTCGTGAGGCTCAATCTTATCATTCCTTGGCATAGTCTCACAAACTTGCACTTTAGCAAAACCTAATTATGCCAATATATGGCCCTAATATACCGTGACTTGCATATTTATCCATCACAACCAAACGAGGAAACAATCCATGTTGTGTGCGTAAATCATCACTATACTCATTCAAGGTGCCTAAAAAGATTATCTTTTCAATACTTTCTCCAATCCCATTTCTAAAGATAGTCGACATAATTTCAATATTATCCGTTCTGATACTTAAACATAAATTAACCTTACTCATGCATACAGATCTGTGTAAAGTACGGGCAAGATATACTCCGGCTCCATATAAGGCTCAAAGGCACCGCTTAAAACTGGGAACTTCCACCACGCACTTCCGCGGCCGGCTCTCCGCCATGATGAACATCCCGCCAAGCCAATCAAGGCTAAGAACTCCAATCGATCCTAGAGACTTTTTCTCATCCCTCCCGCAACTCTCCTACTAGGACAATCCTCAACATATACGGCCCCGACGTGTCACATGTGCAAACAGCACTGAAAATTAAGTTAATGACGCATATCCCCATCTCCTACGGTGATGCCACTACACCGTGTGAACATCGAGGCGGCCTGACCGGTCTTCAGAACTCCATGCGCGTATACGTAACCAAGCTCGAGCTCCACCGCCTCGACTACTCCTAGGCCGATCTAACCTCCGCCGTAAAACCTGGGAAGGAGCACTTCGCTTCGGCCGAATCAGACGATCGGCTCGTCCGCCGGCGCCTCCGCCGAAATATCACCTCAACTCGCTCGCCGTTTTGGCCTTCGGCCGTTTCGTCTGCCTGGCTCTGCCCTCTCTCTCCTGGCCTCAATCTCTCAGGTATGTTCGTGATCTCCGCAATATCCATTCTCGCCGTCAAGCGCTACCCTGTGCAAGCAAAGTGATCATATAAATTCGCTCTAGTCCTATAACATAAAGGATGGACTCCCACCTCGCCATGCTAGCCACAATAGCGGCGCGTGATACCTAGCCAACGAAGTCAAACTCTCTGTGGTGTACTTCGACGTGTCCTCCCATTCTCGCTCTCAATGATAAGTTAACTCTATCCACACGGGCTCTCCTCATCTCAGAGTGCAAAAAGTGACTAAGAAAGGCCTCAACTCATCCCCAAACCGCCGCTGATCGAGCATCATCACTCTCTCTCTCGGAAGAATCACGACTAAAACCGGCAACGCGAGATATCGCTGCAGAATTCCAGAGGAGGTTGGGCCAGCGTAACGTGACTCACCGGGCTTCCAAGAACTCGCTATCGGACCGCCAGCCGCCGAATGAACCCTTGCGATCCTCATCACCGGAACCATAAAACTTCGTGTGGATGGTATATCCTAGAAAATCCCTAATCCGCAAACCGCTTCGGCCCGGGCTGGTTGTTTCATTCTCGCTTGATACGCTGCCGCCCGGACTACTATACCGGCCAATAATCTGGATCTCGCTCTCCTCGTAGTTCTATACTCGCATCTTATCATGGTCATGAATCGAGGCTCGTACTCCGCAACGAATCCCTTCGAGCTACCGCCGCTTCCTCATTTCTAATATCGCACGCTGGGCTGTACGAAACTCAGGGCTGACTCCGCCTACTACTCGTGCATAAGGTTCCTGCGTTCGACCGTAACTCACAAGCACTACCGCAAACTCGCCTCGCCGCTTTGCCCTCTGGCGGTTCGCTCGCCTGTGGAGGCATATAGCTGATTCACATACATAAGAATACGCCGTGAGACGGGGATCAACCTATTAATACAAATTTCTACCAGATTTATCTCAGGAGCGGTGAAGAATGGAAACTAAATCCTAAATGTCCCCGTACTCTCGACATGGCGACAACATGACAACACACCGAGCAATCAAGCACTTACTGTAGACACGGCCTCAGACACTTTCCGGTGAGGACTAATCCGCCTATATTGTTTTGTCACGACCAATTTCGTGCTCACGTGATCGGGTGCCCTACTCGCACTTCGCTCTGTATTCTCAGAATAGCAAATGGAACATACATGGGAACTAAAAAAAAAAAAATAACGAGAAATTAAAATACTGTGTTACAATTGCCGAAAAGTGCACTACCTTCCCGACATTAGTTATACATATAAGATAATAAATAAAGAAAGTTATCCCTTTAAGAATTTTTCTTTCTTTTTTACAAACCGATCCACAACATGATGACTTGTGATCATGCACTTCTAAGAGTTTAACATGGAATCAACATGTATGGACAGTGGCCCCGCCATACCCCTAATATGTTACGCATCTACAACCTCTGTGGAAAACCGTATCAAGAGATAAACCTCCTGAGCAATTGAAGCTTTTCTCCCAAAAAATCGTAACCGAGATCTTCAAGAGTAAAGGGATCACCAACTCACGCACTTAATACCAGCGGCATGAACGCAGTCAAGGGGGTCGCGATAACAAATGGTATGGAACAAATGGCAGTAACACCATATCATAACGCAGACATAAAAAAGAATATCATAAAACTCCTCGAAATCAATCGTATATTAACTGCTCCTTTTCCTTAATAAGATTTAACAACATGTTCTTACATACACACTTTTAAGAGTTTAACTACTTTTTCCACATAACTTTGATAATTTTTCATAACGCAATCCCATCATTTATGACACGCTGCATCGTGGAATCATATAACATAATCCGGCCCGCCGCGCCTTGCATCGGAATCATATAACATAATCCGCCCACCGCTGGGCCTCGCAATCGTGGAATCATATAACATAACCCGCCCGCTTCAAGGCCTTGCAATGATGACGAACCCGCCACAGTAGCTCGGTAATATGGCTGCATCCGCCATGCAGCTCTGTATCTCATAACGCAATCCGCCCATTTGTGTGCTCCTGGGTATTTATAACGCATCCGCCTATTTGCAGGCTCCTGTATTTCATAACGTAATCCGCCTATTTGTAGGCTCTGTGATTTTTCTTACATAACATTTTTAAACCATCTTATTACTTAAGTCGCTATAACAACTTCCATAAAGTCGTTATAAATAACCTTTCATTTTTAGAGAACTTAAGACACTTTTATTCTTACAACACTTAGAAAACGGGATTCAAAGATATTACGCATATACATACTTAAAAGAATCAGACGCTTTAAAACTTCATAATCCTTAAAAGACAATCAAATTTTAGTCTTCAAACTTACAACATACTTCCTTTGTAGTTCTCCACTACTTATACAAAAACATATAAAGTTCCCATACCTCCAAAACCAAGTAATTTATTCCTTAAAATCATATAACTTCAAGTCATTTTCTTAACATAAAATCCAATTTCTACTTACTTTAAACAAATCAAGACACATGGAATTTCTTTAAATCAAATCATAACTTCCTAACCGCTTCTTA